>JAQQZR010000037.1:21685130-21696381 GCA_030068235.1 Notoglanidium macrostoma | reverse complement strand
CCCCAAGATGCTGAGATTGGCTCCAGCTTCCCCGCGACCCAGACGGATAAAGCGCTATAGATAATGGATGGATGGATGGATATGCACCATGTTGTCACATGATTGTGTCACACCTCATTGTGATCAGATATAACATCTGGACATAATCTTCATTTCTTCATAATCTTCATCTGGATTGAACAATTGATTGACATGTGTGCTGGTTTTAAGTGAGCATTTCTGCTTTGCCAACTGTCATGAACATACCTTATGGCAGCCATAATCAGAGAAACAGGCCGTAGATCATCCATTCATCTTTCTGCTCCACAGAGTTTTGTGCTGAAAACAACAAACTGGGTTGGAGAGCTCAGTTCAGTCACACTGTGGAGCAAATTGGCTCACCGCACTTAGGACCTCAAATAAATTGGTCTTTTTTGTTGCCGTCTTTTGTCACAAACACAAATGTGACGATTGTGCAATATTTCTGATGCAGAAGCACATTTGGTCCCTCTGCTGTGAAAGCTATTGACCTAAAACCATGGTGTGTGCTGTGTGCCTGCAGTGTATCAAGATTTCTTTTATTTAAAATTTTTAAAATTTAGTTATTCCCTCTGAGTAATTATAAGAACAAAACAGTGAATCATCACCTAATGCACGGAGAAAGAAATACACAAAAAGACGAGTTTTTTTAACCAATATGTAAGATATGTTGACTACTGTGGTCCACTGAATGCAAAAAGAAGAAATGAAGCCATTTCTAACAAAGAGCACTACACTTTGAATGAAAGACTCTTAGATACTTCTTTTATTTGTTCTCTTTTCCAAGATTAAAAACAAAAAGCAAGATAAAATCAGACAGCGAGAAACACACGAAACAAAAGTTTTACAATATCAGACATTATTACACGCTGACCCACATGGTTACTTTCAGGCTGAAGTGCCGTGTACACAGAAGAAGAGGATCCGTTAGTGGGTCTCGCTCAGAGATTATCAGGAAGAAGTTCAAATATCCCTGTCTCTACAGGGGTGAGCATGGGATGAGATTAGGATTAGGAGTAAAAACCATTTCTCAAACAGAAAGAGAGAAAAGTGAAGCTGGGAGAAGGAAGGAATGAAGAAAGAAAGAAAGAAAGAAAGAAAGAAAGAAAGAAAGAAAGAAAGAAAGAAAGGTGAAGCAGGGAAAAGGAAGGAAGGAAGGAAGGAAGGAACGGAGGAAGGAAGGAAAGTGAAGCAGGAAGAATTAAGAAAGAAAGAAAGAAAGAAAGAAAGAAAGAAAGGTGAAGCAGGGAGAAGGAATTAAGGAAGGAATGAAGGAAAGTGAAGCAGGGAGAAAGAAGAGAGGAAGAAAGAAAGAAAAAAAGAAAGAAAGAAAGAAAGAAATTCATGTGGCCAATGTTTTTACCCCCAAAGGTTTTGCATATGTGATTAAATCAAATCGATCAGATCTGTAGGAAGAAGAGCAGGCTGTAACGGGACTGATATGTATCTGAAGTGCTGCTGCTTTCAGAGTTCATCTATTTTTGAGTTGATCATTTCGGCGCTAGTTTTGGGGTTAGGTGCTTAGCTACATTAGACATTAAAATACACTCTAGCTGCCATGCGAGGGGTCTGAAGTCATCTTCCCTAATTATCCCTTTATCAGTGCTAGCTACCTTAACTACATCAGCAGGTCTGAAACTGCCAACTACAGGGAGGAGGAGGAAGACAGACAGACAGAAAGAAGGGAACTAGGGAACTAGGGAGAAGGAAGAAAGAAAGAAAAAGAATCTAAATCAGCTGATTTTTTTTTAAAAAACAGTAAATGTTATTACGCATTATTTTTTAAAAAGGTGGATAAAGTTAAGAGCCTCAGCGCTACATGATTGTGTGATGTGTTATTCTGCTCTGATGTTTTATGATATTACATCATGACAGAATGTAATAAGGAGACAGTGGATTAAGGAAACTGTTTTAATTCGGCTTTGTTGAACACATCTTTAAACACCCTCATGATGTTCTAGCAGGGTATAAGGTTGCAGAGGTGGAGATTTTGGGTTTTGGGTATTGGGCTTGTTTTGAGTCTGCGTATTTTTGTCACACAGACCTGGCAACCCCGTGTAAAGCGCTAGAGAAGACAGGAATATTGTAGAATCTACAGTGCGGCTCTGCATCGTTGCCTCGTGATGGCAGTCCGCCAAACCATACTCCACTTCTACGCTATTTTCCCTCCATCACTACGATGATTGGTTCAGTGGCTTCAGCTCACAGTGTCATCTCAGTCCCATGGAATACTAACCAAATATATTGAAGGTGCAAACCCGAATGCAATCAGAACTCAGGTGTCTGATATCGCATTTGTCTTTCTGATTGCATTACATTTGCACCACTAAAATACATTTTTTATTAAAAATGAGAATGAGAACGATTAAACCTGCACACGTATAAACAGGTGGCATTGGCATTACATAAAGGCTTAACACTTTAAAATATTGCACTCATATAAAGCTGATTTGTCAGGATATGCAATAATGGCCAGGGAATCTATAAAGACCTTCATAGTTCAATTCCTAGAATGAGAAAAACATTGAAATACAATTTAATAACGTTCTAGGAGTTGTAGGGAGAACGGGAGAACCTGTAATGACACCTGACACTGCAAGCAGGAATGAGAACCAATACACACGAGTGTGATATAGAGCAAACTAAATGTAAATCTTACAACTTCCAACTTTACTGATGAGACCCAGGATTATTTATACATATACGCTGCATGTGTTGTGTCATGCCATGAGCTGTCGGTGTAGAGACAGAGGTGGGCTCTTCTTCTGCATGGGAGGCTCTTCTGTCTTGCTACGTCACTCAGCAGACCAGTCTAGAGACGACAGAGAAGTCAAATGTTTAAAGGTGACCCCTAATTCTACCTCTGTTCCACAAGTTGACACAGATCCCTGAGATCTTAATGACATACCTATGAAATATTTTGGTCAAAATACCACCAGGATAAAGCACCACAGCACCTTTTCACCCTGTCTAAACAGCCCTGTTCAGAACTGTCAGTTTGAGTTCCTGTTCCTTTAAATGATAATGAGCCACTGCTCGCCCCACCCCTTCTTCTGATGGCCAATCAGGTACCACTTTGCTCATGTATATTCATGAACGTCCCTCTGCTTCTCAGGCTATGAGTGGAGCTACTCAGATGGGGGCGGTATAATTCTCATGAGCTCTCCTTGTGACATAGAAATGGGAGTCAAATCTGAACGGCTTGTTGAAGCAGATGTTTTCTGAAATAGGCAGCCCAAAGAAAGTAACTGGTTTGTAGTTCAGAGTTTGTGGGTTGGTTGGAACTCCAGATAAGTTGTATTACGATGCGATTTTTGCGAATATCCAACATCATAAAACAAGAACAATACAGGACCTTAAACAGAAGCTTGTGGAAAACCATTTTTTCACTCCCTTACTTATTAATTATCATTACCTACAATTAACAAGGTTTTGTTTAGTTTTATTAGCAGTGTTTCCTGTGCTGCTGGTAATTGCAGTGCCACAACTGTGATATATAAAAAGTAACATGAGAACTTAGAACTTAGAAATGAGTACCCATGCATTAGCTACGTTAAGCTAATGACCTGTTAATTGAGTTAATTATCTCCATTTACATTTTAAATTTTACTTTAAAAAAAAAAAAGCATCCTGCAATATCAATAACATGACATGCCCCAAACTTTCCAGCATCTAGGACTGAATAAAAGGGGGAGAGATGATGGCGAGACGACCCAAAAACTGGCGTCTGGGGCTAAACAATGGAGCAAAAATGCAGCTACAGATCATTAGTATATAATTAGCTTAATTAACAGCTTGTAAGTTCCCATGTTACATTATTTTATGAGCCAACCCAGTTTTTGGTTCATTGTCACTGCAATAAGCAGCAGTTTGTATAAAGTTAATGGTGTAAAAACAATTAAGAATTAATAAACATTAATAAAACAGTGATTTAATGGCTTATTGCTTAATATGTTATAGTAACTAGTGCATCTAATAATGGAGAGCGGACCAAAATATCACGAGATTATGGGTTATTACTACATGACAAGTGTACAGTTGTTGTGTTACTACCCTGACATTGATTATTTTCTTATAACAGCATGTATCAGAGGGTTTAATTCCTTTTATACCACAGCGCTTTGCTATTATAATCACAACTGTTATAATCTTTATCACATCTATTATAACATTTTATGTATTAAAGAATGACACGTTATATTTTAGCGGTTTGTAGTTTCATTGAATGTTGTGGAATGCTCGTGAAACAAGTGAGTTCCAGGTATCACTTACTTTATAGCAGCACCTTCTCATAAGGTTAATAAGACAAAAAAAAATGCAGCTTGTCATGTTGTCATGCCACGGAGACTTTCCCCTGACCTACAGCTTTACCGCTGACTGTTACAATAAGAAACTGAAACTGCAGACTCCTTCCATAAATGTATTCATGATATATGTTTTTGTTGTTGTTGTTGTTAAATAACAACCCACTTCTTAGACTTACATTAGATGTGGAGAGTTTTCACTGGAGTAATAAAAGGTAATACATTACTGAAGCCAGAACTACAGTCAAAGCTGCTGTTGTAGAAAATTAATCAACAATTTTTTTTGACCAATCAGGATCGAGATTTCAACACCGCTGTAGTATAAAATCATTTATTGCATCCTTCCAGAACAATATTCACCTAAAGGCCAATAAGAAGGTGCTAGTATTCTTCTTGAGAGACAACTACAGGTGTGTGTGTGTGTGTGTGTGTGTGTGTAAATACACGTGTATAGGATTTGGGCTAATATTCATTACCTGAGCTGAGCCTCTTTACATTTCATCCTCCATGTCAGAGTTGTGATGATTTATCTGAAGTAGAGAGAGAAAGACAGAGACTCTTTAGTACGAGCACCAACACTCCAAGGTGTAGCTGCAACATGTTCATTGTCATCATGAAGACATCACTGCGTTCTACACGGTGCTCCAAATCAATGAGATGCGAGTCAGGGTGTTCGATCTCAGATCAGTCATTTTCCCAGAGATGCTGCCTAATGGCTGAGAACGGAGTCACGCTGGGATGACAGAGAGAGACGAGTCCGCTCTCGCTGTGCCTATCCTCTCTAACATATGGGCTCTCGCTAAGAGAGACTGAGCTCTCATCATTTATGGAGGAACACAACCAGACTGGAAAACAGCTCGGAAAACAACAAGAACTCTTAGCTGGAGGAAGTGAGAAATGTAGCACTGGCTAATTGCATAGAGGTGTATTGAAGAATATCTGGTTTGATCCTTGGGGAAAAAATGGCACAACTGCATTGGTTTCATCATCACGATAGTTCTTGGTACTGTAGTGATTAAGTCGTAATACTGGCAAAACTGCAATGATCATTTGAAACAATACCAACTAGATTTGACTCATTATTTTTGCCCAAACTGCAATTACTTGATGAGATCCGAATTCAGTGGTAATTTGGAGTTTGGGCTTGTTTCAAGGATTTCAGCTGCCACCCTTCTGCAACAAAATTTCTTTCCAAAGGTAATAGTAATGGATCATTTCTTTGCAGTTGGTACAGTGTTCTTGGGGCTGAATGCCTCACTTTTAATCCTCCAAACATACTTCTGGTCAACTTTTCCTCCAGAAGGCTTTTTCTTTGTCCATGTGGTCAGCTGAACATTTTAGTCAAAGTTGAAGGTGTCGACTTTGGAACAGGGGCTTCTTTCCAGGATGCCAGCCTCTCAGTCTATGGCCATGTAAAACTTGCTTGACTGTAGACAGTGACACTGGCGTTCCAGCAGCTTCCGGTTCATGGCAGGTCTCGGCCTGGGGGTTCCTGGGTTGGTCCTGTCCAACCAATTTCCTGGTTGACAGCACAGGGTGACAGTCTGGGTCTACTTCCAGAACCTTGCCACATCTCCCAAAAAAATAGTATGAACTGATGTTCTTGGAATCTGCCGTAGTTTAGAGACATTCCTGAGTTGTGTAGATCTACGATCCTATTTCTCAGATCTGCACTGAGCTCCTTGGACTTTCCCATTTTGTACAAACAAACCCTTTTAATTTTGTCCACAGAGAATCTACCAGCTGTAATGAATCATGATCACTAACAGGAAGTTAAGAAGCCTTGGCCTTGGCAAGTTATCAAAGGAAAGTGTATGATTTTAAAGAACTTGCTGCTCTATAGACTATAAAACAATTCATTCTAAATCAACTCATCTCAAGAAACACCTGGCAACCTTCGAATACTCAGGAAAGCATGTGCGTACCATGAGTCTAAATACTCCGAACTGTCTTTTGCCAGCTCTGAATATGTTTTTAAGTAACAGTAATTGTACCCGAGTGGGATTTTTTTCTAAAAGTAATTGCTGGTTGTCGATGTGGGGAAGCTGATAGTTCATTTCTATTGCATTTCACATCCATGAAACAAAAGCATTACCTAGTGAGGGAATGATTTGGGGGAAAAAAAGCTCTTGGTAATATTAACAAAGTGGCAGAGTAATTGAGGCTTTGCTATTGTGCACAGGACACACGGAAGGGGGCTAAACGTACTTCATTTGTCACTGCCACCAGGTAGAGGACCAAGGTAATTACACATAATTGTAACGTGCTTTCTGGAATAATAGTTGTGTCTATATATAGTTGTCTCTATATAAGGCTTCGGAAAGCCTTGACAGCAAAAGTGCTCTCTGCACTCGCTTTTCTTCCCTTAACCTTAACTGTGCTTTTGTGTGTGTGTGTTTGTTTGCCACCTATTGCTGTAGGTGGATGCAATCTAAAAGCGAAAGTATGAAAATGTGCTAGCTTAGTGAAAATTTATGCTGCAACGCGCAAACCTGTCTCATGTGTCAAACTAATAACAGCGTGATTAGATGGCTTTTCGGTTTATTTGTGAACTGGAGGTGGGATGATATGTTTATTGAGAATAAAAACTTCACTGTGAATTATTTCAGTGTGATACTTTCATGTTTTGGCTCTTTTAGCAGGAGAGTTTTGTCTGTCGGAACCAGGCATAGTTTTGCATTTAACGCATTTATCAGCTGTCACTGTGATTCGCCACCCTCACGTTCCTCGTTGCGCTTATCTCATTTCTCCCACGTTTTCAACAATGGCACACAAGCGCGCACACACACACACACACACACACACATGCACAAATGCATTGTCCTCTTTAAATCCACTGATTACTGTTTGGTTATCTTTAGAGACGCAGAAGCAGGCTATGTGAATCAGAGTGACCTACAGAGTGAATTTAGATAAAGCTCATATAAAGCTCATCACCATGTGCGGCTCGTCGTCGCTGGCCTCTCCCAGTTCAGGAGTGTCTCTCCGGGCGCAGCAGCGTGGGCTGGGGGTTCTGGGAGATCCCTCTCGACTGCTGGTTGATGGGTGGTATGGTGAACCCCCTGAGCTCCCACCATGAGAAAATGGAGAACCTGCAGCACATAGAAAACAGATTAAACAGGATACACTGGTGAAATACTGAAATGCTAACACTGAGTAAAGGTTTGCACTCTCCATGGTTTCAGAACGGAAATTTTTTTTAATTGTTTTGGCTTTTGTGCCGGATCTGGCACCAATCCAAATTTTATATTTTAGTTATTTAAATACTATATTATTTTTTTAAATGATATTTTAGAAGTACTATATGTCTCATTTATATTGGTCACTCATTTACTGCCATCTGATTCACAAGCATCTGTATCAATTTCAGTGCACTGTATATTGTTTACAGCGTGAGTCATTGAGCAAATGATATTCTGTCTGTTTAAAAATATCAAAAAGTTTTGTAATTTAATTTAAGTGCCACTAATCACTACTCTGGAGCATTTCAGTAGTTCTAAATTGGTTCATAATGACTCCATGAGAATGAGACAGCAGTCCCCGAAGTAAACCCTCATAAAGCCACAAAGCTGACAGTCAAATATTGCTTTTTCATCTACTAAAAATATCTATATATCACGTCGAAAAAAAATTGCATTTTCCTTATCGTTCATCATCACTATGTTTAAATTTAAGCTGTAGAGATTTGGATTGTTTTTTGACTAATCTCTGGTAAACTGACAGAGAATTCTCTGTGCGCTGAAGTCCCTCAGTGCGCTCACGTTACCGACTCAGACACATTGATCGCTCATCATCAGCAGAGCTGGAATTAAAGCAGGGATGGATTAGACAGAACTGAAGGAAAATGGTGATGAAAAAAAGGGAAACTGAGCTGTCCATCAGAGATTAGAGAAAGACTGAAGAGACTATTGAACGTACTGTATAAATGAACACAAACACAAACATGGATCAGTTTTACAAATTACGCATCATTTCTCACCGCCTCTGATCTGTGATTTAATTAAACAGATCATTAGCAATTATTTTAGTGCCTTAAACGAAGCTATTTATCTTTAAGCATATTATTCAGCAACTTCAACGAATTGTTGAGGGACTATTGTGCACTTAATAGGCATGGTGAGAATGAGGAATGTAAATCTGAACTGGCTGACAGCTGCTTTAATATTTAAAGGTGTTAAATACTAATTAAAAAAAATACAGCAAGTTTAAAATAGTTCATTTTCAAATATGATTGCATGTTATATCAACATACACTACACGACATACTGCATGTTCAATAAACATGACAACCTAACAGATTAGATTTATATATTATAGATTAGATTTGAATTGGAATAAAATGATGACTGGCCAGTAGGTTAATATAGAGATGTTACTTTTAGCTCTGCAACTAAAGTCAGCAGCATTTTCAATGCTAAAACTGTTATTTTTAATTCGATATATATGAAAACATGTGTCCACATCACAATAACTGAAATGTGTATTAATAACTCTGGCATTTAGACCAATAAAATTGATCCACAACAGCCATTAGAACAGCCCAATCATTGTCCAATACGTTGCTAAGCAACCAAAGCTTACTGTTAACATGCAACTGGTAGGAAAAAAGTTTATTGTGAATATTATTATTAATAAATGTAATCACTTATCGAACACTGAATTTGGTAATATATTGCTGTTTTATAAAAGCAAGAAGCAACTTATTGCTTTAAAATGCCATTAATTTAACGAAAAAGGAATGGAGTATACAATAACTGTAGTAACAGCTCTCGAATCATTGGCTTCTTTGGTAAAGATTGATAAAAGGATTAATCTCACACTGAAAAATATCCTTAAGGGGAAGTTAATTTATTCTAAGAAAATAAAATGATAAAAATCACTTCTTAAAATAAATAAAAATAATATATATCCAATCCAACCCAATCCTTTATGATCAATATATACACATAAGCTGTATCAGATTTCCATTACATACACAATATGTGTCTACTTACAATGCTTTGTAAGTCTAGTATAATTGGCAGTTTGTATGTTCAACACGAAATTATAACATCTTGTTTATCTTGCTTGTTCGATAAGGTGATGGTTTGTGAGTTCGTAACAATTTGCACAGACAGAACAAAGTCTTAAACCTAGGCTTAAAGGTGAGGTTAGAATCTGGATTATTTTCTTGCATCTTATTTTGTATAAAATTAAACCCCACTGTCCTTATTTAATTAAAATCATACAGATATGACAGGATAAGATGTTTTCATTAAAGTAACTGTATCTGAAAAACATTTTTCAATCATTTTTCAAAAAAGAATTAGTCAATCTTTGAGAAGGACCTAAATAAAAAGAAAAGTTATATTTATACTCAGGTAAAGTATCAACAAAGTATGGTAACGAAGTGACTGAAGGCATGATATTAAATCCACATGGTATGTGTAGTATGTGTATATGGCTGTATATGGCAAAAAAAAAAAAAACCTGACAGTAAGTTGACATTAAATCTCAACAGCTTTATAGAGATAAACACTAGGGGGCAACATAAGCTCAACTCCTTCACTTCATCCCACAACCAGTGAAGTTTTTTCTAGTAACCTTGTTAAAGGATCAGAGAAATGGAAGAGGTTCAGTGGTTCAGAGTTCCCCCTCGTAGCTGGAAACGACTGACCTGTGTGCTCCTGCCTTTGTCTGTCCATCCTGTCCAGGCTGTCCAGCAGGCCATCAATCTGAACCTTTATCATCGTCAACTCCCGCTTTATAGTCTGCAGCTCCTCCATTTTCACTGCGGAGACACATTGAGATAGAGATAAAGACAGAGAACACCCACTTTACACAAAAGGTCAGAATAAAAGTAAAAAATGACCCATAAAAACAGCTTTTTTTGTGAAATATTGACTGAGACGTGGCAGATGCTATCGCTTCATCTGTAGAGACTACTTCAAACAACTGCACGCACAAATCACTCTGGAGAGTCTCTTTTTTGTTCCTTTGAACTCCAGATCAGCTCTAAACCATCATTCTGTGCCCCTGTGCCAGTGTAAAAGCGACTATATAATACACAGAGAGAAACATTAGATGACCAATCAGGTTGGAGAACGAACAATAAAGACAAAAATGAGACACTGGGATTGAAATGAAATTGCAGAGCGATTCACTGAACATGCCAACATTTGGCCCCCGGAGCTGTGAGACGCTGAGGTGACCTGAGACCCGCTGAGGTGACCTGAGACCCGCTGAGGTGCTAATAACATGCTCTGAACACTCTCTTATTCTTTCTGCTATGTTAATTTGGAGTAATGGCATGTTCCGATACGGCTGTCTCCATTAAAGGAGGAAAGGCTATGGAGAAGAAGCTTTTAATAAAATAGCATCTGGAGGCTCTCATGAGACCAGCTAACGCAAATGAAATCAAATACGCAAAAAACAAGCTACACACTAAAGGACTACAGGAATATACACACTGTACAGACGAGTGCAAAACTTTGTTTGCAAAAGAAGGCTGACCTTCTAGCGGAATTGATGTAGGCAGTAACGAAATTTGAACAAAAGTGTTCAGCCGGACACCTTGGAGACGCATGATAGGCACGTGTAAATGGCGACGTGTCTCGGCTGTCCATCTGTGACTTGAATGCTCAAGACACATTTTAAAACCAAGTGTAAACAGGGCCTGAGAAACACAGTGTGAGAAATGTGATATGTTGGCCAAAATCACTAAAATCACTGAAAAATCTTTCAGATTCTATAATTGCCAGATACAGTTGTGCTTTAAAGTTTGTGAACCCTTTAGAATGTTCTATATTTCTGCATAAATATGATCTAAAACATCATCAGAGAGGCCTTCAGTTGCTTAGAAGTTACCCTGGAGTCCTTTGTGACCTCGCCGACTATTACACGCTTTGCTCTTGGAGTGATCTTTGTTGGTCGATCACTCCTGGGGAGGG
>JAQQZR010000037.1:21647608-21663995 GCA_030068235.1 Notoglanidium macrostoma | reverse complement strand
CACACACACACACACACACACACACACACACACACACACACACACACACACACACACACACACACACACCACTCTGTTACTGGAAATTCTCCAACCTTCTAATTCCTGTTGCTTTCAGTTAACAGATGTATCTGTAAACATGTCAGGCACTGTGACCAGCTGCTGCCCCACACACACACACACACACACACACACACACACACACACACACACACACACACACACACATAACCCAACAATAATTATGGGCACATACAATTAAACAGGTGCATGCCTGAGAGACAATGTAAAAAATAAAAACAAGGCCACAGACAACTCTTGATCAAAATAGTGCTTTATTACAACACAGAGGCAACATTTCAGTCCACCACTGAATCTTCTCAGGTCTAATACACCGCTTACCCACTCATACACATGGCCTGTCAATCACCTAAACATTGACCTGACATACATAAGATGTGCTTATTGCCAGAACCGGACATGATTACTGATATAAATGGCTTAACCTAAAAAAAATCTGGATATGCCGAGAGGTTTGGAGAAATTTCTCCGTATTCAGACATGCGCTTTAGGGGAGCTTAAGTCACTTTACTGAAACAACCTGTGTGCAGTTCATGGCTCCAAGGTCACCAGATCTTCTGTGAATAGAGTTCTTGTGTCAGGAGTTTTTCACCTCCTTTGAAGATCACGTTTACTGCCGGTGTGCTGTTAGATCATACACCGATCCTTCACCTGCCTCTCTTTTGTCTCTCTAAAAAGTACAACAACTGAGAAAAAAGTTCAGAAAACGTCCACTTTTTGTTGGACTCATTTAATTTAAAAAGAATTTACCAGGGCAAGCCCGAATTGCCAATTGTTTTGCTAGTCACTGATAGTGCTGATTGAAAAGCTGCGTTTTTGGAAGACAAATATTCAGTCTTTAAATTAAATTGTTAATTAAAGATTTATATCGTCACTGGGACTTCCTGTATTTGGGCCAACTTCCTGTGTTTAAAGAATGTCCTGTGGTAGTATTCAGACCTCCAGTTAGTATTAGAAAATATTAATACTAATATGGTGGTCAAATCTGATTTACCTCTTATAGGATCCTGGACCTTTATAAAAGTGTCCCAGAGTTATTATGTCCATCTTCACTAGGAGCAAAAATGTTAATCAATTCCTGTAAAGATTAAAGTAATATTACCTGTCAGAGCTGGTAGAGAAATCAACAAAATACCAGGCCTGTCAGGGAAAACAGGTTAAACCTTTCACCTGAAGCTGATGGATAGGAGTTGTGATGCTTTTGGTGATCAAAACACTGCGTCACTTTAAAGGTGTTTATCCTCTATGTTGGATTCTATCTTGGATTTTCAAAATTCTTCCTTCTGGATTCACGCTGCCACGTGAAAAAACATGAAACGCAGAAGGCGCTCTCTAGAGGTTTGTCCATTCTGGGCTACTGTAGCGGCGCAACATGGCGGCTCGGTAGAGGCGGACCCGCTCCGTGTGTAGATATAAAGGGCTCGTTCTAAGCTTACAAAAACACAACGATTCATAGTTATACACTAATGAAAATGTATTTATGAATTCCATAAATATGTTATGGAATATATGCGCCATTTCTGCTATTAGATACCCTCAAAATCCTGCACATTGGACTTTTAACACTAAGATTAGATGGGACATACTGCATCACCAGGCAGCGTAACACGCTCAGAGTAAAGCGTTATCGACCCTCTTCCACATACATGAGCTCACAGACTGACTAATGTAGCAGTGACTGACAGGAGAGAGAAAACTCTGCTCCGACTCAGAGGACGCAGACAATTTTTCTCTCTTGGCTCCTGGTCACGGATCATCGGGATTCGGACCAGTGATCTCCTGATGCGAGAGCGAACGCCCCAGGAGCGCTCTGCTAAGATGGACTGTTTATCAGGTTCATGAAGCTGAGAGGGTTTTTGAGCTAGATGTTGCTGTCGTTTTGTAACTTTAAAGCGCAATATTTGAGCCTGAATTCATGTTCATTTTTCACACACATACACACTCTTTCTCTGGCTCTCTCTCTCCTGGTAGCAGTCTACAAATAATCACTAATAAGTGGCAGCGTTTATGCGCCGCACAGCCGTTGCCAAACGTGGTTTACGATTGCGCCTAGGCTCCGGGTGATTAATGAGACGGCCCTCTGTTTTTCTGAACACATCTGCAGTCGGAGACGGCGCACATCTACATTTTCCACCAGTCAATTTTGGGCAGCTCTGAATCACCGCTCGCACTTCTGCTGACACTTTTATTATCCTGTTAGACTGAAAGCTCTCTCTCAGCCAATCACTGTCTGTCAGTGACAAAAAAAACCCTCCATGCTGTAAATCAAGACAAATATATAACGACATGACAGATTCCGCAATAGCACGGAGATGATTATGGCAAAAAAAGTCTATGATTTATGTGTATTTCCAGTAAGAATGTGACGGACAGAGATTCTCTTTGGCGAGCAAAGCTATCGCAACGTCCTGCATCCTTTCTGACTTCCTGGGTCATTTTGATCAGTGTCAGGTCAATGTAGCCTCATTTTACCATCAGACCTGAGAGCAGTCTTTATCTTTAGAGCATCGCTGCTTCGCTATTCTTTGAGTGAGCTTGTTATTGAACCTGTCACACTGCCTGCTTTTATTAATCACTTTGTATAGATCGGTTTGTTGCTGATGTATATTGACTGATGATTTGGGTGCGTGTTTCGTTTTTTTGGCTCCTACATGAAGACCACAGTCGTTCCGAGAATCTTACAGAAGTCCTAATCTTAATCAAGCGGTTGTTTAGTAAAATGTCTCATTACGACAGATTTACGCAACATATAATGCTTAACGTGACGATGCAAAAAGGTCCACCAGGGTTTATCGATCTAATTTCTATTCAGGAAGACTTTTGAGGACAGTGCGAAAGTGCCGCTATCACAGGGCCATTTCAGCCGAAGGAGGACACCTGTGATTTTCTCCTGTTTTCTTGCTCTGTAAGTGCTATTAGAAATGATAGGGTCTTCAGAAGCTGTAAATTGGAATAGTTCCACTCAAGAAAGAGGTGCCAGGAGCACTCAGCTTCACCTTCAGACACACACACACACCAACACTGTGGTGCGCAAACACTAAAAGCTTATCAGAAACACTCAGAGCTGGACGTGTAGTCCTGAGCTTTTTACTATAGCTGTGGCTTGGGTGTGTGTGTGTGTGTGGGTGGGTGGGTGTGTGTGTGCTATTGTGTAAGATTTTATAAGAAAGAGAACAGAAGAGCAGGAATGTTCACGCCTGGTGTTTTC
This sequence comes from Notoglanidium macrostoma, assembly GCA_030068235.1. NCBI lineage: Eukaryota > Metazoa > Chordata > Actinopteri > Siluriformes > Auchenoglanididae > Notoglanidium > Notoglanidium macrostoma. The sequence goes on along the minus strand of JAQQZR010000037.1, from coordinate 21,660,706 downwards.
ACGTGTCTCGAATTCATCTCCAGTGGCCACTTATGATCGGATCTCATGACGAGATTTAATAACGAAGCTCGGCTTTTATTTACTCGTTTCGTTAGCAACCAAGCATGATAACTCACAACATTTACTCTTTTACACTTACACAAGCAGTCTTTGGAAGAAGTTGTACCTGTGTGGATTAGTTTAAACGCCATTCTGATATAAAGGTGAATACAATGTTCATTTTATCAGTGTATGCCTTTAACATTATGTGATTTTTGGCTCGTCACATGACGGTCAGTCTTGTTCATTATCCAGCCAGGAGGAAATCCTTTAACCAGTGTAAGACTCCAAGATGTGAAAACTGGTATTACTACAGGCTTTCTATCAGGATTCTTGGTTTAGATATTTCTGATCATTTTTTCAAAAGATTTTTTTTTTTTTTGCAGTAAAAGAAATGACCAAAGAGATGAAAACATGTTCGTAGAAATGGCACAACGCTATTTCTTTTCTGATACTGATACCAACGTTTTTTCTTTAAAAAACTACTAATCATTCAATTATTTGTCAAGTAAACCACTTTCACACAGAAACACAACTTTCACATACAAATCACTGATATTTCAAGTATAATACATGGAATAGAATATAAAGTGTACAGATAATTAAAAAAAAATCAACTATGACAAAAATACAGTCAAGAATTTTTAGGCATAAACATTTCCAGATGCAAAAGGAAAAAAAAAAAGCAACAAACTTTTCCTTTCCATCTGTTACAGGACCAGAACAAACAAATTTCTTTTTTTTTGGTCTGATATCTGACCATCGCTGTTTCAAAGGCATCTGAACTTAGTAGTAGTAGCATATTTTCACTTTTGTTTTTTTAATTACGTGCAGTGACAGTAAGATACATTTTTATTTTGTCCCCTTTTCACATGTGCCTATCCTCATGAAAAACTATGCATCTGATCTTAAAAAAAATCTTATATGCTCCTACCTAGTCTTCAAATGAGCCTAATTATTCACCCATAACATTGGCTTGAAATGAGTGAAATGATCAACAATCTCACATTCACAAGGCACTTTTGCATTTTTGAAAAACTGTACAGACAAATATGGCGATATTTAATTCATCTTCACTTGCTTAGATATTGTTTTTTGCCGAGAGAGAGAGAGAGAGAGAGAGAGAGAGAGAGAGAGAGACAGGAAAACCATTCGAGGGCTTTGCAATAATAGAAGTGTCTATAAAAACTCTACAGAGGTTACAGATGATGATCTGAAGACACACTGAGAAAATAAATTCCTCTAAACCTGTGTTACTGCTATTGTGTATCTGTCTATCAAGCATATTCTAAATCTCTTGCAGTCTACACACACACACACACACACACACACACACACACACACACACACACACACACACACAGAGCCACAGCCACATGCCTACATAATGGGACAAAAATGATTTATAACCAGCCGTATCTAATGGATTGCCCTGCTGCGTGGGAAATTATAAAAAGAAATTAATTAGCCTTTAGCAACCCTGCTGTCACTTTCTGTCTCACACACGTCCCATCACGGGGGGTGGATGGAGGGATAAGAGGGATGAGGTGAAGGATTGTGGCTCTTTCAGTCTCTGACACGATGCTAGAGGTAATTAAGGTGTAAATAGGCTCATGTCACTGTTAGTATGTGACTCTGACATATGAGTCGGCTGTTATAACAGAAGGACGTATATGAGTCGGAAAAGTGTTAAAGCTTGCGTGAACAAAAATCCTTTCGTAAATGTTATAGAAATTAAGCAACACCTTCCGACCAGTCAGAATCGAGAATTCAGCAGCAGCAGTGGGGCAAGAAATGATAAATGTTTATAAGGATTTATTTAGTGGATATGCAGCCTCATAAACTGAGCCTTTGCCCATAACACTGGCATTTAGTCAGCTCTAATGTACAGCCCTGTCAATAGTAATGAACACACACACACACACACACTTATTCATTCCATCTGCTGTCTGAAAGCTTCAACTTTCAACTCCCCCCCAACATCCCCCGGTGTTCATGCTCTTGCCTTTCGTCTCTTTCTTTCTTCTTTCTTTCGTTCCTTCCTGTGTCTGTCATTTCTCTTTCTCCCACCCCTCAATCCCGTTCCTTTCTCGCCATCTGATACTCTTTGATTTTCACTGTGATGGTCCAGTTCTCAGTGTGGCTGTGCAGAGGAGATGTTAGAACAGCCATTACAGTAACAGAGGTTTTCTACTGCACGGTCAAGCAATGAAAACCAGCCCAAACAAAAACCCAGCGAACTTCTGCGCTTGGTTTCAAAACTAGAAAACCTGGATTAGTTATGACAGTAATGACACAAAAAGTGAAAATCTCGGATTAACATTGCCCCTTGGTCTGATCGATAGTTTGATTAACTAGGTGTTGGTAACTAGGGGTTTTAAATGGCCAATCTCAATAAGAATAAATAATTCAACAAACAAATAAAATGACTTTAAATCTTTCGATTTTCAACCAGTGTTGACAAATTTGTACAAATATACTAATAAAATATAGTATATATATGCTCACTTTTGTTAAGCTCTTAAGCAACCTTTTTCGACCTTAGCCTATTGAGTGATTCAGTTGAAATAACCGAAATGATAAAAAAATATCATTCTATCTTTTTAGTCTATGACGGGTATTCACTTTATCCTACCTGGTCACTGAAGACCTGTAGTGTATGGACTTGTTTCAATGGAAAGGCAATTTAAACATACATTTAACGGCTACAGAACACACAGCTAGCAAGCTATGGGCATGTTCTGGATGACCTGCTAACATGAACAAGCTCTCCTCTCCAGTAATAATAATAGCATTGGCTATGTTACTGCATGTGCGGCCCAGAGCAAAATGAACGGATGACTCACTGAGACGACTCGTTACTCCCGAGTCGTACAAAAGATGAGCTCAAAATGAACAAACGACTCACTGAAATGATTCGTTACTCCCAAGTCGTACAACAGGTTAACTCGACGTGAATGAATCACTCACTGTTACTCCTGAGTCATACAGCAGATTAACAAATCGTTCACAAACACACCACAATCAACAAGCCATTCCTGCATGCAGACTTGCTGCTCTCTGGATGGTTTTTGTTGTTTGCACCATTCTATGACTGTTTTCCAGTCTGTGACATTTTCCATCTTGATCCTGATGTTGGATTTGAACATTATATGAAGATCTTCGAGTACTTGTGATTTTGTGCTGCCACATGAATGGCTGATTGCATGAATGTGCAGGTGTTCCAAAAACTAGATGATGAATATACACACAACTTGAATAAAAACACATATAAAGCACACACACACACACACACACACACACACACACACAAATTACTTGTTCACTCAGTGTTTCTGTTCTGTTCTTGTGTACAGCAGTCTTTCTAGGAGTGTTTTCAGGGATACACTGATTTATCCTCAGATAATGTTCACACTCTGTCGTACGCACAGTAATAAATCAGTGTGCTACAGTGTGCCTAATAGCTTGGAAACTTGATTTCCTGCCACTTCAGCTGTTCTCCAGTCCAATTCTCTCTCTCACACACACACACACACACACACAGAGGGAAGGGACTGACCTTGCAGCCGCAATTCAGCCAAGATATTTGGCACATAAACTTTGTCAAGACAATCCACGAAACCAATCCTGCCAAGGCCAGTTTCTGTTTCACTCCCTTTTCTCTGTGTGTGTGTGTGAGAGACCTGTGAGTTTACAAGAACCAGTGAAGTGTGTGTGCTCAGTTTGCCCTGCTGCTCACTCCATGCTTTTTCCTCTCAGATGTACCTGAGCATTTCCTGCTTGGCGTGCAGGAAATTTTTGCTTATTGCTCCCTTAACACGGTCACACTCTCTCTCAGCATCAATCCACCTGTCTCAGTGCCGGTCTGCGTGCGGAGCCCAGCCGAGTCGAGCCGATGCGGGAGGTTAACCTCGGATTTTACAATGCTATCAGTGAAAAGTGCTGAGAGTTTCTGAACAGCTAAATGCCTGCCTTAGGCTAAGCTGCGATCATGCCATGCCTCTCCCTGAGGATTTAACACTCACTTAATGGCTGCTGGAATCACTGCAGTTTGTAGGCCACCTCACATAGCGGTAGAAAAATCAATGATTACATGGACTATTGCTGGTTTTTTTTAGATAGAATTTGTACTTTACTTTTCAACAGGCAGAGTTTTAAGCCTTTTTCAAACTACTGAAGTGTTTGTGTGATTACCAATGCGCACAATGAAAACACACATTGTACAAGCGTCTCCTCTAAAAGTGATTTTGATCTTGATTTATCGCTTCAGGGGGTTAGTAATTCTTACACCCAAATGATACGCTGTGTGATGCCATTTTTTTTTTTAAACCTTCATGGATGCTTGGAATTCAATTCAACTTAATGGAAGAAATCGTAATTGAAATTCGCCCCCAGCTGAGACGTCAACACTGTTAACGTGTCACTTTTAGCCCAACGCGGCATCCAAGTTAAATATATCTATATGTAGCAAGCTTGAAAGGCACCAAGTCTGAATTTGCGGATGAAATATTCACCGAAATCATGCAGACGATTCTTGTGTTCTTACTGGTCTGCAAACACCAAGAATGAAATTTGGTATGATGAAAAATAAATCCCGATCTTGTTTGTGGTGAAACATTTTCGACCAATCAAATGAGGGTTCCATTGCTGTCACACAACAGAACCTCGAGCAGAAAAAAATGGGTGAGCAGCTCATGATGTTGAGGAGCCTGGGAACCCAAGAGAGCTTCAAACTCCACCGCAGTTAGTTATTTACGGATTGTCCGATTTTGATTTCTCAGATTGCCAGGCATGTGATCTGAACTCATGATCTTTTAACTATACGACAAATACTTTGCTCCAGATAGAGTGGCTAGAGATTAGTCTGAAAAGTTCAGTTCTGAAAGGTTTGGCGTTTGGTCTTGGGTTTTATTTTGTTTCTCACAAATCAGTGATGGCAGATAAAGGGAATTGAATGGAATGTCACAGTGCCGGTGTGAGGGTGTGGATGACGAGAGTGTGAACGAGTGAGCGTGTGAGAGTGAGAATATTGGATGGATGCGTTTGAGGTTCGGGCAGTGATCCAGACTGGAGAGGCTCTATCCAGACACAGACGCTAATAGACCCCGGCTGGATTATTAGGGCGGGCGAAACCATTTCTCACTGATTAATCTCTTCATTATAGATGGCGGCTGAAGTGCATGCAGCTGCCCATCGGGATGCCGAGGCTGCTGGGGGGACTCTGGCTTTCCATCCATCTGGAGAGCTCCAGATTAGGCATGAGCCAATATTACATTTTCATATCACATTAACCAGAGAAACGTTCCACGTTTGATTTACATTGTAAATCATTTGTAAAAACGACTGCGAATTTCACTTCCGAAAGTTCAGTACTTTAAAAGTCATTCCTTCTAAAATGCTGTATATGACATTCGGATACTGGTAACACCTTGCTACCTTTCCAATCTAAGTGATTTATCCGAAATTCTTTAGAAAGGGTCTTTATGATGACCTCTTGGGACAGAGTACTGTAGTGTGGATTTGTTTTTGGTGTCTGAAATGACCATGAATAAAGCCTCCATGACAAGCTGTAGTTTTGTCTTATTATAAAAAAGAGAAGCTAGTGAAGGAGCGGCTGTTTTTAACGGCTATACCTTGTTTCACAGACATTCCTCCACCTTGTTTTCTTTAATAAATAAAACATTGCTAGAATTGGCAAATAGTCGATGAATAATAGGGAATAAACCCTGTCTAAGCAAAATAACCTTGTCCTGTTCCTCCTCTTTACATCAGGCTGCGGCACTGAAAATAGTGTTTTTTTTAACGTATTGGTACAATGCAATACGATACATTTTATCTGTACATATTAAAGTAGTCGTAAGTCCGGTGAGATAAGCGACGCTACTGTTTACATAACTTTAGCATAATAAAAGCTAACAGAAAAAAGTAAGGCTTTGTTAGCACACAATGCTAACTAACAACCTAACGGTCTTGTGTAACAGCTAGGAAGTAACAGGCAAGATGGTAATGCTGCCTCGAGATTACGAGTTGAGAGGGCATTAATGTGCAACTTGCAAGTCAGTAACTGGTATTTACCCTAATTCTGAGAGCACGAGGAGGCAGCATAATGTTTCACCATTTTGACAGAAACCAGCAACGGACGTTATTAACATACAATTTATAACCTACTTTAACTTGATGTTAAGGTAATTCATATTTGTGACACGAAGACGAAAAGCCTTTGATTTGTAAGAAAACCGCTGAGCTCCAGTGTTTACCACGGAAGTGGTATTTTAGCTAACAAAACATAAGCGAACGTTACCTAACAAAAAACTCAGCCCAGGTTAGCGATCCTGGTGAACCTGGTTAACTTTATGATTCAATTATTATGCTGTGTGTACAGAATCCTGAGTTTTCATTACAAGCGTTAAACGATTTATATACTTATTTTGGGGTGAAAAAAAGGTTGTTCATTAAAAGTGCTGAGTCATTCGAAAAGGGCACATCACTAATTAGCAACACAGACTCTGTGTGTGTGTGTGTGTGTGTGTGTGTGTGTGTGTGTGTGTAGTAATCTCATATTGAGGGACAAAACCCTGCTATAATGTGCTACTGTCTGTTCACACACATGTATTAACATACTACAAGTCTGAGCAGACAGTGTACACTTTTTCTCGCACACACTGGTTTCTTTCCAGCCTCATGCCAATAGTAGCACATCTATCTGTGCAGAGTCTCTTTATCACAGTGTTTCTGATTTAGATCCTACATCTACACTGTACTGCACTTCCTCTGATATCAGCCTTTAAGATCTCTCTTTCCCGGTTTCCGTTATCTCCTCAGTGCCATACATCAAGCGGTGCAGAGACACTATGCTAATGATGTCAGTGACCAAGAACCTTCCGGCAAAATAAAGAATCCCATAAATGAAAAGGAAGAAGAACAGGAGAAGAGATCAGGAAATGAAACAGAGGCACAAATCCAGTTCAGCGAAAATCACTGTGGATCTGCAGGGACCTCGGCTCACGATAACGCACTCGGCCTCGGTGGCAGTGAGTCGGACGAGCAAAATCAGCCACGTAGACCTTTGGGAGAAAAATATACAATTTCGCAAACTATAATTACACTGTTAAAATATTATGAGCAGTATTTTGATGCCATTTGATCGTTTGAACCAGGCCTGTCTATCTTTTTAGGCTACTGAATTGGTGGACACTACAGAAGGTCTGTGGGATTTCATTAGAAATGGACAAATTCAAATGAAGACGTATTAAATTGGTTTAATGGAGAGATTTTATTCAATTTCATGCTAAGAATGAGAGCTAATTATGAGAGAGGTAACCATAATCACCTCAGGGTTACAGCACATAGAGTAATATTTGTGTGGAAAAATGACTTCACATGACTATCAGCGTGTACACCAGGCCAAGCAGAGAAACGTTTTAAAAAAGTTAGCATGTTCAGCAGAATTAGCACTGTGGCTATTGCTAATGACTGAGACTAAATTATATTCTAGTCGTTTACGACTACATCAAAAGATGAACGTTTCTCAGAGTGAGTACTAATGTATGTAATTTACCAACGTGTGAGGAACATGATACGCTAGATGGTTTTGTCTTATTTACATCAGTATTTTGCTCTGTAAATTAACAGCAGCAGGCAGGCTAACCTCAGGCTAGCAGGGTCCGATCAGTTGTTAGTTAGCGTCCATTTTGTGTTCTCACATATTTAGCCACTCGAGCAGCTTTCTCATGTCAAAAAAATGTCTTTCAGAGCACCACAAAGATACGTTTCCTAAACACTTTCTGCAGAATTAGCAGTAGTGATAGATGTAAAAATCTGTTTTAGGAACTGAATGAATTGTTTGACATTCATGTTAGACTAGGAAAATTATTTTCTCAGTAATGTTCGTCCAAAAAAAAATACGACTGAAAGGAAGAAACGCAACACAGCACAATACCTACGTATATGCGATCCATGATACGTTAGCGTCAGCTGTTACACATATCTCAAAACAGATAAAAGTTGGTCCGGGTTTAAAGTGATCTATTATTCTTAAATAATATTGTGATAAATGATGCATTAAGAGTCTTTAACGTTACTGTATGACCCAACTTTGGTGCCGTAACAGGGTACAGCTTAGCCAGCAAGAGCAATGTCTTGTTTGTAGACTTAATGTGTGTGTGTGTGAGCCTGTAGATAATATACCATGATGAATCTAAATCACTTCATTCTGGTGCAGGTCAGAGAAATCAGTGAGAGAAGAAAGTTGAAGCTTCATAGCCACTAAAAGGCTTTTGCGAAGACAAAGGAGTCCATCGATATGCGGCGGCCAGCTCGGGCTCTGTGGTCATCGCTGCCCGTTTGCTTGCGTCCTATTGATCTGTGTCGTTACACAAAGGGGAACGCCTCATTGATTAATGTCCTCGACCGCGTTAAAGCCATTACACGCTCAACCACTCTAAGTACCCACGTACACACATCGCCTAATTATCGCTCACACTCACGCGCACGTACAAAGGAACACAGGTTGTGCTCTGATCCATGAAGGGACGGAAAACCATCAGGCTGAAAGCGTCCATGTTCCTCTGCAAACAGAGACAATAACACCTCAGTCTGAATGGACGCAAGCGCTATCAGAAAGAATATCACTGTAATAATAAAATGATAACACAGTGACGTACTACATAGTCACACACATATACTATAGAGTGATATGTTAATGACAGAACTACAGGAGCTCAGGGATAAATCAGAATGCCTTCGATTACTCTCAAGTATGGACGAGTTTCTATAATATTTCATATTATGAGATTATTATAAAGATAATTAAGCATATTTCTAGGACTAATCTGAAGCCTTGTTCTATAAAAAATTCTTTATAGAGTTAATTACTTAAAATGAGTCAAATTGCTCAAATTGAAACGGGTTTAATAAACTTTTAATTGTTTTATAGTATCTCATAATCAGAAACATTGGCTATAAGCAATATATTTTCATGTGATTTCTTTTAAGTGTGCACTTGAAAAAGAAATACATATTATATCCGAACCTCACAGAATGAGTCTGGTATGTTACCGTGCCATAATAATGTAATCGTCGAAATATTAAACTTACACATAAATGTTTGTGCAAACCCGATTGTCTATAAGACGATGGTGCCTTTAACATTTTCTCAAATTTCTCTGGATTTTTCTGCGCCAAATTTGACAAATCAACTATTTCAACAAATTATTTTACCGATCATTAACTGTAGCATAAGCATATCCAATAAAACGACTTTTTGTTTTATTTTTTACCAAATTGGCTCATTGTAGGGTGAGACGCTCCTTTTGCTAACACCCATATTTCAGCTTTAGTTTGAATAGCTCTGACTTAATGCATACAATTTACGCCCTATTTCATTTACACGTATTTCATTTCCTATTCAAATATAAACAAACAGTTGAAATCAGGACACACCTACTTATAAATTCATCAGGTTTTTCTTTATTTTGACTATTTTCTACATCGTAGAACAACACTGAAGACTATGAAATAACGTATGGAACGTGTGTTAAACAAAAATGTGTTAAAAAAACAAAATGCGTTTCGTATTTTAGATTCTTCGAAGTTTCCTCGAAGCTTTGCGTGCTATCTGAAATGATCTTAACCGGCTTCGTGAGGTAGTCACCTGGAACGCTTTTCAATTAACAGCTGAGCCTTGTCAAAAGTTCATTAGTGGAATTTCTTGCCTTCTTGATACGTTTGAGATCATCAGTTGTGTTGGTATACAGTACATTGCGCTGTTCCACAACTGTAGTAATCCATATTACGCCAAGAAGCGCTCAGCTAAGGAAAGAGAGAACGTCATTACTTTTAGGCTTGAAGTGTCTTTTAGGTCATACAAATAAAGAAAAAACATTGAATTAGAAGGTGTGTCCAAACTTTTGTCTGGTACTGTATGTGTCCTAAAAGTGATACGTAGTTCATTTTCAAAAATGGCGTCTATTGCACCACGTTGTTAGGAACCAGACGGTGCGTATCACTGTACATACGGCGGACAGAAAGCCATCTGTGACTGTGCAGTAGTTACAATGTCATCTTTGAGCTATAAATGCATAACATTAGTGCTTCTGCTATCACTCACACTGTCAGTACCAGGATAATATTATAGGGTCATTAATATTTCAGTGCATTAAAATCACACCATAATTTAGTGCTTAACTGTTAATATAATTTAAGCAATCAAACACTGAATGCACTTTAAAGGAATTCAATAGCCGCAGCATACAGCGCAGTAACACACACACACACACACACACACCTCAGTCCATGCTTGATGTTTCTTTTTACACACCTGTTCAGGATTATTGAAGGTGACAGCACATCGATCAAAACCCACACTGAAGTGAACACCCTCCAGCAATTCCCAACAAAACACCTCGCTATCTCTCTCATCCACGGTGAAAAAAGTGTCTCCGCGAAACCTGCTAGAGAAGCGACGCTGATGATTTATTAACATTCGAAGGGTTTTCCCGTCCCACAGAAGGATATCATGCCGACTACTCACCACACAAAGCCACTGGGAGAACACTTAGAAACACTTTGTCTGGACTGAGAAACTGTTCGCTGAGATTTTTATCAGCTCATTACCGTGAATTGCCTGTGAAGCACCAGCGATGACCTGAAGATCACCCAGAGGTCTGTAGGATTGCATTTGAATTGCCACATTCACTGACAAAAACCCATTGGAATAAATAGGCTTAATATAATGGCCTGGTCAATAACAGTTTTCTCCCAGAAAAGCAGATCGATACAGTGATACAGCACCACCCTATTCGCGACACAAAGCTGACACTCGTATCTCACGCTCAAGCTCAACGTTCGACTGTCGAACAAAGAGAGTCGTCTAACAGGCCGCGGTACACTTCTCTCCATATATGTACTTATATATTTCACTTTTTCATGTCAGTTAAACAAATTAACAAATGGTCAACGTGGTTATTCTGTCGTTTACTGGATCGGCTGAGCCAGCGATCTGACCTGAAGACTGTCAGCATTTCAGTTTATCTAATATTAGTATTTATACGCCAGCGTTATTGAATTTCTTCATTCTGATTGGCCAGAAGGTGTTGATAAATTTTCTGTCACTGCATTTCCGACAACAGTGAAGCCGCATATCACAAGTTTCTATTAATGCACTGTTTCTGATATGATATCATTTCTATAGTAGCAGTTTATACAGGGACTTGCATGGCAGGGCTTCATATAATCGGATTCAGATTAATCAGAAGTATTCTGACATCTTTCGGACAAAAGAGGTTGCGCGTTGTGAATTCTCAGGGACACATCGGCAACACTTGTAATTTAATATCCATGCTGCATTCACCACTGGTAGGCAAAGCGGGTGTCATTTGTTTTCTTCTGGAAAAGGGTTATGTGATAGCACCAGGAAGCCAACGCAGGTATCTGTGTCATCGTTTCCAAAAGTCTCCGTTTCTGGCCGTCCACACTTAAACGCAAACTAAAATGGGGTCAAGGGGTCATTTTAGTGGCTCAGAAAATCCGGAGTAGTGTGGATGCCGGGCGTAAACATAGCAAAAGTGATGCTTTTTAAAACTAAAACATATTAATGCTTTATGTAGCATTGGTTCATTCAAAAGCGAGGAAAAAAACAGAGGCTGCTAAATGGAACAACTGTTTATAGCTGCTATAGCGTAAGTGAGAGCAGGACCTGCCCCGTCTCATTGACGTTCCACAATATTTAATGTAAGTATAAATGGATAAATATGTCGTTCTTTCATAACAGATTAGGAAAGAATCATTTAACTGAACTGACTGAAAATGAGCTAAATGCTGTCAAGGAAACCATGGCAACAAGCAGTAAACTCAAGATAAGAAGCTTTTTGAAGCATTTTGTGCATCAAGAGGATTAATGTGCTGTCAGACTCACTGGGGATCCCTACAGTCTCAGAGATCATCTATTTTTTTAATACCCAGGTATGTTTGAAGAAGTAAATCAACACAATCAATTTCGTTTACCTTTTGACTTGGAATGAATATCTCGTGGGAACCCAAGAAAAAAAATCGGAATTTCACAGTAAGACAAATAAGGAAGAGTCTGTCACTGTAATCAGACATCACCGTATTGTGGCGTAATCACGTCATTTGCCAGTGTGTGTAAAAACGTTTAACATTTAAGGCTGATGTTGTAAGATGTCGGCGTTTAACCTGGCTCCCTGTAAACATAATGGAACACTGATATTAATGCTGATAACGTCTCATATTTCCGGTCATGAGGTGGTAGTGTTGCTATGTTTAATCAAGTAAACGAGCTAAATTATGTTATTGACATTATATTTTATTGATTATTATTGAGATTACATTATATACAGATTAAAATGAGATCAAATGGTTTTCATAAGAAAAATCTATGACATTGATTAGCTATTATTTGTTATTAGCAGCAACGGATACCTTAATTGCTTGGATGTATACTGTATTTTTGCTATTTTTGTCATGTTGCTTGTAGTGTAGCTTTAGCTAACTGCATATAATAAAATCTTTTCATGGAAGGTTTTGTTTTCATTTCTTTCTACAGCACAGATCCTCGTCTGCTGCCTGGTAGGCGTTACATTTTGCACTCAGAGTGCACCTTTTTGGATATTGATGTGCAGGAAAACAACAATTTCTGCTGTACAGAATAATTGAAAATCTCCAGTAAGATATAAACATTAGGGAAAACCATTTGGGTGACTGAAATAAGCAAATTAATTTGTGGCTGTTGAAGAAGAGTTCACTATCAGAGGGGAAATGAGGCATGACTCAACCCTTCCTGCAGCTCTCTAGTTTTTCCACTGTTTGGACACCAGGCTTAATTCTGCTGGACCTTTCCAGTGCCACGTCATTGACCCGTATTGCTCGAGCTAATGTCCACTAGTGAGAAATATAAGCACTGGGAAAGCAGAATTAAAAAAAAGAAAAAATCATTTTGTGTTATAGTAGGGTGATGCGGTGGTTCGCACTGTCGCCTCACAGCAAGAAGGTCGTGGGTTCGATCCCCGGGTCACCCAGGGTGCCTTTCTGTGTGGAGTTTGC
>JAQQZR010000037.1:21616925-21641494 GCA_030068235.1 Notoglanidium macrostoma | reverse complement strand
ACACAGACAAACAGCCACACACGCTCGCATTCACACCTATGGGCAATTTAGAGTAGCCGGTTGACCTAATCTGCATGAATTTGGACTGTGGGAGGAAACCAGAGCACACGGAGGAAAACCCACGCATGCACGGAGAGATTTCCAGAAAGTTTGAAGCTTGAGCTGACGCTTGAGACTCCTTCCGTAAATATTAAATGAACCTGTGAATTGTCTTGCAGTCAGCGGTCCTGTCAAACCTGCAGTCAAATCTTCTGACCAATCAGAATTGAGAATTGTGGTATATTGTACCCCAGCCACGGAAGCTGTTCCGTCATCAACTAAAATTCTTCACAAACCCATGTGTTAACCCTGCACTTACAGCAGATAAAGATAAATCCAACGGCTCCGGACGTGCTGCTCGGTCTCATCCCATCCAGGCGCCTCACATGAGCTCTGTCCCAAATCACAGGGATTAAAACGTGTTGCCTTTTACTCTTGCTCAGCTGAACATGCGGCGAATTATGAGCTTGAGTGAGCTTGATAAAAGCATTGTGTTCCGTTTCAGACAAAAGAGCTTAAGAATGCAAACCACGGCTAAAACGCAAGTAAATGAAAGTCAAGTACTTCACTTCAGCACTACACACGGGATTAGCCAGGCACCGAATCTAAAGGGGCGGAGAAACCGGTCAGGTGTTGACCCTAATAGGGAAAATAAAACAAACAAATTCACATGAGCTATTAATTCTGCGGAACTTCTGGGTGGATTACATACACAGCTACAATGAGGTGGCTTCCATCCTACAGCGTCGGCATGAGTCAGATTTCGGAGCGAAATTTTACACAAGTATGAGCGTATGAGATGGCTCTGTATGAAAAAAAAAAAAAAATTGGAGGAAAAAATTGCACAGCTGGGAGAAGGGCGGAAAAATGCTTCAGGAGGAATAATGACCTGCCAATCAGACGTGCCTCAGGAGAGCTGCCTGGGGCTCGGTTGTTGATTGACAGATCTGGCATTTGTCCATTCCACCTCAAAGGGGAATGCGACGCTTGTGCTGGGAGGTGAAGTCGACCTGCACGCAAGAAGAGCGCCCAAAAAACAGATCCATACCTCTCTCAGAGACACACACAGGCAAGCAGAGACAATACACCCCCCTCAGTGGTGTCCTAGATCTTTCCCTATGCTCATGCTAGCGGCTATTAGCGATGCGCGCTGCGTCCAAAGGTCTGCGACTCAACTTGTCTGAGCTTTGATCGCTTTTAGAAAGAGCTGACGAGGGCTCGGCCCGAGGTCCCGAGGCGGTCAAAATGCAAGGATCACGGGAACTGAAGCGTGGAAAATTGTTAATAACAGCTATTAAACATCGATAAATGAAGGGAACTTTGGCGTTGCTCCAGAGTGCAATCTGACGCAGGATAAACCCCTCTGACGACTGACCCGTCTGCCTTTACGCCGGCTCTGTGATATGGAGACGTGAGCTAAATGCTAACATGAATGTATTAATGCACATGGTATGAATAAAACCAACATCGTTACGGCTTTAACATTTATAGAAGGAGTCTCCAGTGTCAGCAGTCAGACGTAAAGCTGAAGCTTTGTTCCATCCTGGGTCTCCAGGACGAAGGGCTTTGTAACTGGTGAGAGAACAACTGTTTATATCTGATACCTTACCTGATTAGATTCAGTATCAATATCATGAACAGAATATACCAACACCATGACGCACTTTTCGACCCTAGATGAGGCTCATGATTGAAGCTAGAAGCATCTCACCGATTTGGAATTACTGCCTGCATGAGACAAGGAGTTGTAAAAACGTTCTTTGTAAAATATGCAATGCAGTTGTAAAAGGGAAGGAAGACAGCAAGGATTTCAATTTAATTAAGCTTTTAAGGATAAAAAAAAAAATATTCTGAAAAGCACAGCAATTTCATTCAAGCGAGCACAAAAAAAAAAAAGAAGCAAAGGTGGAGGTCAACAATCGTTATTAGGAGAACGCAACAAATTCCCAAGACAGTGCCAAAGTTTAGCGCAGACTGTCTTACTGGAGAGGAATTGAGGAAAAGGGAATGCTGGTGGAGATGGAAAAAGCTGCTTCCTTCTTAAGAAAGTGTTAAATTAGTGTTATAACTGAACAAACATTTGAAAGTGAAGTTAATTAACCAGTAAAAAGTCAAGCTTAATAGCAGTGCCTTTACAAACCTTAAAAAAAGCTTAATGGTAGCTAGAATTATCAGGATTTGTCACCCAGAAGAGGAGGATGGGTTCCCTTCCTAGGTTCCTTCCTCATGATTTCTCAGGGAGTTTTTCCTTGCCACCGTCACCTTTTGCTTGCTAATTAGGGGTCTAAATTTATCCAGGTTTCTGTAAAGCTGCTACAATGATTATTGCTAAAAGAAATATATAAATGAAATTGAATCAAATAAGAAAAAGCATGACTTCGGTTTCTGATGACGCCTTTTCTTGTCGCTGTATAAGAAAGTACAACAAAATTATTAAAGGAAAGACATATGACAAAGTTACGTAACTCACAGTTACATAAGTGAACCGTAAAGCTCATTTTAGCCTTAGATACGTTAATTTAGCTTTTTTTTTTTTTTTGCTGCAAGAAGCCATTGTCAACACTGTAGTTACTTCAAGTTATCATAAATCGTAAGTGGGAAAAAATGAGGCTGGTTTGGAAACCATTCTGAGTTCCTGAGTAGGAATCCCGAGTAGGAACTTCAAGTCAAATGCTTCATATGTACTGTAGATTAAATTACAATCCTAGATTTGCCTATAACAGGACTTATTACTTACTTAATTTATCTTGGGTTTTTTTTTTTTTTTTAATGTTTTTAATTAATTGAATAATTAGCAACACAAATTAGCGCTGAACATTGTGTGACTATTCAAACCGGATTTTTTTACATTTTTTATTCCACACTGTGCCGTTTGTAGATACAGGAAACCATTTGCATGAGTATGTATGAATGTGTGTGTTGTAGGTCTCCTGCCAGACGTTGTGTGTCTGCGGGTGTGTCCGTGATTGTCAGATAAATCGGCAGGAGAGCAGCAGAACTGCCCTCGCTTTTGGGACTGAGCAGGCATTACAGAGAGGCCTCTGGGTTCAAAGGTCCTGTAGAGTTGTGCATGATTAGTGCACACTTTGCATTAATTACCATTAACCTTGCTGACAGGAAGGAAATAGAGCCGAAAGGCGAGAAAAGGTCAGTCGCCTCCTAAAGTAATTCACCCTTACTTTAACATTGCACATTCAAACAACACACACACGCACACACACACACGCACACACGCAGACGAAAATGACTTCAAGCGTCTGCTTTTGCTCTCCAGTGATCCAGGCTTCTGTTTTTGCTCTGCTCCTGGCTTTGCTGTGTGACTTTAAATCTCACCTTGGCAATTGAATTTAATTTTAACCATGACTCATATTTCCATGCTCTGTTGCCCACCAGCTCCAGCAGGCTTCCAAAACCCCAGCAGACGCCCATCCCGGGGAACGTCTAACGCGCGACGAGCCTTCGTTAGCGCAGGCCAAGACCTCTGAGTCACTCCCAGACTCGCAGGAATGTGCAGTAGCAGCAGGGCTTGAAATGAACACGCGCTTATCCGACAAACACGACAGAATTGGCCACTAGAGGGGAACTGCATTCATTTCCCAGGATTACTTTACAGTGCTCCCCTCCCCTAAGAAAATGTTTGTGAGTTATAGATACAGTATGTCCTGCTTGTAGGACTTTCTCATGTACGGATTTATTATAGTATTTACTCAAAGTTATATGGGTTTTTTGGGGGCGGCTTCCATAATATATTAACAGGCACTTCAGAAATGTGTTTTTTTTTAGAAATTAATGCCGATACTCTATTTATAATCATCGCATATCTGAAGACGTCACTACAGTGTGTCTGAGTAATAATTCTGCATGGAGTTTCAGTCAAAACTTTACTCTGTGCATAAAAAAAGCAGGACTGCAGTTTTGTTTAAGAAAATATCACAAGGCTATAAAAGGAAAAAGTCATGACAAAGTTGATTTATGCTGGCTGGCTCGCAGTTACATAAGAGGATAGTAAAGCTCGATTAAATCTAGTTTATACCCCAACACGTTTAAAGTAAATTCTTGATTCGGATTGGTCAGAAGACGTCGAGTAATTTTCTTTAACAGTGACTCTGACAGTAGTGTAGCTTCAAATCACAGGTTTATATTAATGCACTGGGTTTACATTTGTCATAGTAACAGATAACACAGGGACCTGTATAGCTGATGCTATAATCATAGAGTTTTCTCTGAGGACAAGTTCATCCAGTGCCAGAAGTGGAATAAATTCAAGTCATCATACATTTTAAGCAAACAAAAGAAAAAAAGACAGCGAGGAAGTGATTGTTTGAAGCAGCTACAACGTAACGAATAACAGGAACATGCATACCTCGGAATATAAACAGATGCAGAAAAAGTACCCTAAGTATCGAATTCATTACATATTAATCCCGCTGGATCTTTGTTTTCAGGACTACCACTGCGCATCACATGATCATAACCACATCACATGATGGTTTGCACCTGTTTTAAGTCGTGTCCTGTATAGAACTCAGTATCTAGCTTTTGGAGGTTTTTTGTTGTCTTTTGTTGTCGTCTGCTATCGATGTAGCCTCATGTCATGTTCATGTTCTTTCCTTGCTTTTTCAGTCCTTTCACTCACTAAGGGATAAGGGCAGACAGCTGCTGATACATTTCGGACCCTAGGGGGATGTTATGCTGCTACATGATTATGCGTAATTATTATCTCTGTCACATAAACAAACAGCAGTACATGGACATCAATGTTGCTATTTTTGGATAAGTACATTTGACATAATCTCTTCACGACCGTCCGTCTCCCCTCCACCGTTCTGTGACAAGATAATGTGACAAGATAATGCGTCTGTGTGTTGCAGTGCCATGCCCTGCTGATTAGCGTAGCTTTTTAAATATAGCATGAAGGTGGAAATGATTTTGACACTTTCCGTGAGCACCGTGCTACGCGACGTGCTACACAAAGTGTGTGAAAACAAAACCACTGTAGAAGCTTCGCTCTGTCATGCATAGACTCTTTTCTAGCGCCAGCACTATCCATGCTTGTTCACGTTGCCTGGGAAACCGCGCTGTCAGTCATTATGCCATCTGACGTGTCGACAGAAAATAGGAGTCTTTGTTATTTATTTATAAGTAAATCACGGATAGGAAAATAGATTTCTTGTATGCAAATAGTTTTTTAAAGATCTTTAGTGTCATAAAAAGTTAGATATTTGAAACGCTGTTGCCAGGACCTTTAAAATGAAGGTACTGTACATGACAGGGGTATAATTTCTGCCTGGAGCTCTGTAGCCCACGGTGCTGACAGATTGAAGCGACTGATAGGAGCAGCACAAGGCCCAGCGCGAGTGTGTCGCTCGCCGGTAACCGTGTTTAAATCCACACTACCCTCCATTACACGAGTGGGAGCTTCTGAAGGTCACACACACACTGACACACGCTGGATATCATGTGCAAGAATCTGAGATAATCTGTTCTGTCTCTGCTACAAACTCCATCACTGTGACCTTTAATCTGACGCAGTGTATTATACAGTCAGGCAGCTCCAGAATTATTGGTACCTTCGCTAAAGATGGGTGGAAAAGGTTACAGGAAAATGTCTGTTATTAATTAGCTTAATCTCATACTGACAATTAGAGACATTTAACCTTTAAATTTCTTCTAAGAAAATGGTCAGAAATCTGATTAAAAACGTGTCCGAATTATTGGCATCGCTAGAGGTGATGATGTAACTAAAGCACGTTCCCATTTATAGGTTTTAGTTTCTATACAATCCTCAAACCTCAAATCTTTGTTTAGACGCACATGCAAAAAAAATCCCTGAGATTTAAACACTTTACTGATCGCTGTAACGATCCTCAGGCGTTTCCATTTCTGAACTGCGCTTATTAGTTTATTTGTGCGCCACGTTGTTTTTCCCCCCAAAGAGAAATCCAGTAGAAGAGCTCAATCAGTGGAGGCTGCGTCGATCAAACCCTCTCGAGACCTTTCACTTACTGATGTTTTAATTGGATTAAATTACTTTTTATCTCGCCATCAACAGCCTGTCTGTCGGTCACAGGCTTGGGTATGTTCGTAAATGGAACTGAGGGGGAAAAAAGGCACAAGAGAAAGGAGTGTTTTTGCGTTTCCTGTGAGCCGATTAGTCCATGTGAATGGGGATGTCTAGGAAAGATGACTAAGCATTAAAATCATTAAGATCATCGTTGCTACAGAAATGGTAATGTGTTAGAACGAGTGCATTAATATAAATTTGCCTTGCAGTCAGAGATACTGTCACGTCTGGTGTTATAGAAAAATAATAAATGCCTTTGACCAGTCAGATTTCAGAATTCATCAGCCCTGAGGTATAATTTCACAACAACGTCTTTAAGATTATACTTTGATTTTGTTAAAGAGCAATATGATGGGTTTTTCCCCCCACCTCATCTCTCTCATTCATCTCTTTCCGAAAGTCTTAAAGACTTCTCCTGCTGTGGAAAATGTAAAATGACAGCGTTACTACGAACACCGGAGACTTCCTTCCATAAATATATACTGTATATTACTGATATACTGTACATGTTTATGTTTTCAGTAAGTAGAGTAATTTAACTGGAAGGAGTCTCCAGTGTCAGAACTTTGTAATGGTCAAAAAGAGAACGTGTTCAAGACCGAGCAGTTTGTGCTTTGTAGTTTATTACATATTAACATGAACAGATTCATTGCTTTATTGTCATACTAAGAAAGAAAACTAGAGAGGCTGGTGAGGGACCGACGATGACGTTGGTAACTATAACTGGTTAAAAGTATGATATGTCATTCATCAATAAATAAATAAATTATAGTCATTAGGAAATCACTGTAGCATAAGAGGAATAAAACACTAGAGTAAACATTGTGCTGTTATAGGAAGATAAAATCAAAACAAATTTTGTTTTGTTTTTGTTTCGTTTCCAAACAAATTTTGAATATTTAACTCAAGGTTATAACGTTCCAAAAATCCTAAAGTAATTTATTGTCGTGACAATTTCACTTTTAAAACTTCACTTTTTAATCTGAAACAAAGGTTATTTCCTGAAAGGTTATTACTAAACTTTCCTTTCTACGTTTAAATAACTTGAGAATTCTTTCAGTGTGCGCGCCGTCATTTTTTATGACTTACTTTCCTGGTGTAGTTTTAGATTTGTGCTATACAGTGAGTTCACCAGTTACCTTTAGACTTCCTTTCTAGTGGAATCTAAAGTAAACAGGTTTTCCGTGCAGGGAAATGGGTTCAATTTCATGTCTGTGGTAATCACACATACACTGTAAAAAAAAAAATAATAATTCAAGGTGGGTAGAACTTAGAAATGAAAGTTCTCGACATCTGCCTTAAAAACGTGAGTGAATGTATTTCAACGTGATACTCTGAGTTAAAACTCCACTATGTAGGATTCAACCACCCGAACGCCCCTCTCTTACCAAGCGTGTATAAGAGTGTACGGTGGCCGTCAGGTTCCCGTAGCGTACTTCCAAGTACTTACATTCACACTCACTTGCTTCCTCTTCTTTCTTCTTCCTCATCTTCCTTTCTTCTTCTTTATCGTCCGTCTGGTTCATTTCGCCACTTGTGAAAAACGTGAAACGCGGAATGCGCCCTCTCGAGGTTTGTCCATTCTGGGCTACTGTAGTGCTGCAACACTGTAGCGGTGGACCCGCTCCATATGTAGATATACAGAGCTCATTCTAAGCTTACGAAAAAACACAGCGATTCATAGTTACAGGTAGTTATACGCTAATGACAACATTCTTATGAAATTCATAAGTACACTATGAAATATATATTCCATTTCCGTTAACAGATACCCTGAAAATCCTACATAGTGGACCTTTAACGCACCATTCTATGTTACATTTATTGTTTTTATATACATTTGCCATTTTAAGTTAAAAGCACTAATGTTTTAAAATTGTTTCTACTCATCTTGCCCAGTTTTCAAGTTTCCCTAAACGTCACACCAACTCGCTTCCCGAAAAACGGCAACTTGTCTGTGTTTCCTGGTGTTTCCTCGGCATCACCCCTCCTCCTACTAAACAGTAGTCAGGTTCCGTTTTTGAAAACCTGTAAACTTGAGTTCAATATCCAAAACTTGTCATGGCAATTGGAGTTAAAGAGAAGAAATAAGCTCATAAAGTTTAATGGGTTAACATTTTTACAGTGAGCGCTACAGGTGCTATGGGTAAAAAAAAAATCAACCATAATGGAGTATTATATCAGAACCAAAGTGGGTCGCAGTTAGTGCCTTAGACAATCTAGCATTAAAAAGAGTGTTTATGAACATATATTGTGGTTGAGTTTGGGGAATCGTTTCTTCCTGTAGCTCTGTGCTGTATTCCTGCGGTGCTGCTAGATCGATGCTGTTGATAGTAGCAGCCACAGCGAGCGTATCACTCTTCAATAAAAAGAGCGTTTAAAGCCACAATAGAGGAAGTGTATGTGTTTCTTTATGAGCGGTTTAGCTTGTGTGTGAATTGGAGTGTGGCGAGAGTGTCTGAACAAGTGTGTGTGTGTGTTTTATGTGGCCTCAGCTGGCAGCTGTGAAGCAGTGTGCATTCCATGTGTACTGATGTGTGTGTGCTGCACAGCAGAAGGGGCCTGTCCTGAATCAGGGCCTGAGGGGTCTCTGAGCCCATTTCCTTTGCTCCTCGGTGATAAGTTTGCCTGTCAGATTTGCCCAACACCACAATATTTTTGATAAGGTCCGCTGCTAGTTTTCTCCACCTCTGGCGCCGAGATCAATTTGAGATTGATTCGGAGTGGCCCGCTGTAGCCAGTTGTGAGATCAATTTGAGATGGATTGTTCACGCCGGGGGGGGAAACGGCACGCGGTTCCTTTGCTCACTCTCTCCCTCTCGCTGCATGGGCAGGAATGACTCCATTAGCAGAGACCCCTGGTTATGTGCTGCGTAACCTGAAGGGATAGACAAACGATCAGATTGTAATATACACTGTCAAGGATTTTGGATGGATGGATTCTGTCCTCTGTTTGAACGCAGGGGGTTGTGGACACACGGAGAACCTCTCGGGCCGTTCTTCACACTGTTTCACAGCGGGTTCTGATCTTATCCATAGTCTGTATACCGTTTCTTCTCTCTCTCTCTGTCTGTCTAATATGCAATCCTGGAAAGAGAGATGGGTTCAACTCTGAAACTACATCATCACAGCGCTGGAATATTTTAAAATAAGGACTTTACTGGTGACAAACAGAGGTGTATCTGAAAGCCTCGTCACATCTGTCTCCGATTAAGCAGCTGATACTCCTTGTACCTGGTAACTTTCCATTTTACGCCAGCCTTCTAATCTGTATATTTAAGATATAAGCTTAACCCAGGTTTGTGAGAAATTAGTATAACTCTGATTGAGTGAAGGTGATTTATTTATTTATTTATTTATTTTAAAATTGCACTGACACTCAAAAGTTCCCATAATGCAACATCACAGCACTGTTGAATTCTCTGATTGGTCAGAAGGTGCTGATTCATTTTCTCTGACAACAGTGTTCACTGCAATTCAAATCACAGCTTTATATAGATGCATGATTTCTATATTAACAAGTCACACAGAGATTGGATGGTGAACTCTTCACATAAATAAACTTTTTTAAAAGTATGTCATTATTCTTGGACGTTTCCTGGATGTCCAGCACCATTAAGTGTAACTATAAATGGATAAAAATATGATGTGCAATCTTCTTCAATTCACAAAAATATCAATTGTTAGCAAATTGCAGTGGTGTAAGAGGAATAAAACACTTCATGATGTGCTATTATTTATAAATAATCAACTTCGGGCAGGTAACGGTATCTCCATCAATGATTGTTTTTCTATAACAGCACTCCCTGAAGTGTTCTTTTCCTTACCTGCTGTAGCTTATGTCAATAATTTACTTTCTAAGGTTAAAATGCTTTATATAGAAATCCTTTAAGTCATATTTGATTTGTTTTGCCTCTTTAATAAGGTCTTTTAATCCTTGTTATATTCCCTTCATGTCTAATGCGCATGCACAGCATTTGAAATCTTGTGTCTGTCTCCGTAAATACTGTTTATATTGCGGGCAATTGGCAAGAAAGTAAATATAGATCATTTAAAATGATTGTTCCAATCATATTACTATAAAATAAAAATCATAGCGTGGGTAAACGAGGCAACCGTGGAGAACCTGAGAGTTAAAACGGCTCAATAATCCCCCACTGTGCACTACATCTAAATGTACTAGCCAAACAGATCCCGAGCCCTGGAGTAGCCGAGGTTCTGCTTATTTGAGCGCGACCCATGCAGCACACTATTAATATTGCTCTGGTGTGGCACACTAAAGCGCGGGATGGTAACAGACCCTCTCCCACTGCGCCACCTCATTAACAATACAGCTTTCTCAGTCATGTGACCTCAATACTGCAAAGCCCACCGTGGCTCTCGACAGACTGACCCGCTGTTGATCTTTATTCCTCTTCCACTCCCTCCTCAGGCACTGGACGCTTGTAACAGATGGAGTGGACCTATTATTTTAGCCTTCGCAGCCTGTGCTGCCTGACCAGACTGCTGTCTCCACTGGCGGTAATGAAAACAGATGACAGCATGTTAGACGGACGGGGCGCAGCCGCTGCACCACACATACACCGGACACGATTATCAGATAATAATCAGGACTTAACAAGTATAAAAATGTGCCGCGCAGAGGTGCCAATAGTTACGGATTAGCTGCGGCATTTACAACAGATACCTGAAAAATAGAACAGATAAACCGGACATCAGAACAAACACAAGCAAATTTCAAAGGCCAAGTCACTGAAGGTGAAAGACGTGCATATGCTTCTTGATGAGAAAAGTCAAGAAGGAAGGACTGGGGTCTTTTTGGTCTCTAAAGGAATTGATGGTGACTATTAAGCAGCGCTCATGGTGGACTTTTGCCTCGCTTGATCTGTCACAAATTCACACACAATGTGTCCCAGTACAGTAGCATGCATACTATTATTTTGACATGTTTTTATATTTTTTTGCTTTGTTTTGCTTCCTGACTCCGTCTCTTCCATCCCTGTCTAAGTTTAACCTTTGAGCTGTTTATTTATTTATACCGTCTTGTGTCTTAGTCTTCTAGCAAAGCCTTGTCACTGTTAATGTTCCCTACTAGTGCTGCATCCAACAAGAAGTCCTAACTTCTGAATGCGCACGAAGGCGTCCATGTTCTCCCCCATTTGTAGCTCAAATGCCGAAAGGTTAAAAAAAATGATGGTAAATTGAATTACCCACTTTCGAGGTCATTTGAATGCAGCATAAGCCTTACGGTCTTCCCTTGGTTTATTCCAATTTTCCTTTAACTATTGGTACTTTGACCCTTGCTACAGTCATTAATCATGATTAGCGTATATAAAGAGCGAGCTGAGTGTACACACTTGTATCCCACGTCTGACTACACGTTCGAGGTGCACACCTGAAGAAAAATGAGCTGTCTCCTACATATTCCAGGGGTTTTGCGGTAATTTTGTGGTCTGTCTGTTAGGATTTTCTTGTTAGCGATGTTGCAGCGTAAGCCAAATGTCTAGGTGCATCACAATAAGAGATGATGGATAGTTTAGCGTTAACAGTGTAGACAACAGCTGTGTCACAGCTTTTAGGTTCGACTCAGAGGAGTTGGTGATTTATCTCCACAAGCCTGCGTAGATGTTTATGTCCTGTCTGTGTTTACAGTGTCATTTATTTCCCTAGGAACCGAGACACGCCAAGCCGACGTCAAAGAACTAGCGCAAACTAGCGCTGCCCATCAGCTCATGCCTTAGGTGAAAAGCTGCATCCGAAGCAGCGGAGATGGTGAAGTAAACAGGGCTGGATTTCAATTTATTTCAAGTCTTATAAACATATGGTAGTAAATTCCTACTACCTCGAAAGCTTTGTGTGTCCTAAGAGAGTTTAAGACGTTCCTGTCCCTCGCCATGATGGCAAATCAAACCGAGATTCAGGAAATGAGGAGAAGCTTACGAACAGTAAAACAGTCACGCTTCACCGCACTGATACACTCCAATGGATATTGCTCATAATCGCTGAATAATCACATCTTTTCCAAATTAATAAGCACACATGTGTGGTTATATATATTGTGCATTAAGGCCTAAGAAAACATCTGTATGAAAACACCTGGGTCGCTTTTGTGACAGCTGGCAGACTGCAATGTCTCTTTAACACACGTTACACACTGTAACTGATACTTACATATGGACACATTTACTGCCACAATTTCATTCACACGCCGATTTTAGGTCCTGATGCTAAATTATTGCCACGGAAACCAAGGAACATGAGAACATATTAGCTAAGGATAAGTACCAACAGCTTTATCTCAAATGCTGGCTAGCATAACCATACAAACTAGCTGAATGCTAATCGCTAGCTGTCACAAAACAAGCTGCTGTGATAAATCCAACACGTACACGGCAGCAGATAGAGATACACTGATTTGCTGATGCGGAAATGTTCCCTTGCGGCTTTACAAATGTATGATTATGGAGAAATGTGGTACTGTTTGGAAAAGTAGTGAGCAGAAATGTAATGAAGTGTAAAAAATCAGACATACTAGGTGAAAGAACAACTCAAGGAAAGAACAGCTACTTAAAAACCAGAATTAACCTCATGAGCCATTTCTGTCCTCATTTCACACTTTCTCCTAACTACATTGTGGGTTTATCCTTGGAAGATCCTCATATGAGGACCACTCTTTTGTCAAACTTCTTCCTGATTGGAGACAAGTTCAATAGTTATCAGGCGCTGCGATGCAGAAACAGTGAGGGGAAATGACAAGGCGCACATTCTAGTTGGGCTCTGAAGGGGTTACGTACAGGAACAAAGTAATCGCTAACGTTTCTGTCAAATGACGTGCTGAGAACATTTACCTGAAGAATCATGTGATTCTCATCCGGCTCATATTCGCGCTCTAAGTGCTAATAACATTTCACTACTTCATATTTATGAAAAAATGTAAACAGTGAACAAATGGATAAATGGAGGTGGGAAATGAGCAAACGTAAGACATGGAGACATGGATGTATTTGAAATGTTATCACGGAGCAATGCACAGGCTGCCTCACGCAGAGCAGTACATTTGCTGTAGGTGCATTTTTCACCAGCCGTGTGTCGATACATGACTGATTATAATAGCGTGAAGTCAGTTGTGTAACCGAGTACGATCAATTTGAGCAAAAATAGATATAAGCCTGAGTGCAGTGGAGATGCCAGCGCTAAATAAGAGCAGAGCGCGGAGACGGATGTTACAGTGTGTAACAGATAAAGACAGGACAGAGGAAAAGCCTGTGTGTCATTTATCATATAAACAGTGTGGTGTGTGGAGAGACAGTCCGAGTCCTCGAGGACCTAAATCCAATCTTCTTCTGCTCTCTCATTTATTCCTCTGTTCCTCTAAATCCCACTCTCCACAAGACAGGGCAAACCTTTGGAGAAATTTCAAAGGTATTAGCACCACTGGCTGTGCTGGTGGCCCTCATTCAACACACACACACGCACCAGTGTAAGAGGGTATTTCCTGTATATAACACTGCTGGAGGACGACTGTACTAATTTTCCAATTCGCACCAGATCTCTATAAATCAGAGAGATGAGACGTAACGTATAATATCTAGGCTATGCTATAGACTTGCAAGGAATTGAATGAGTTACCTCAACACCCCCCAGAAATTTTATTTGTCTGACATATTCTTCTAACATTGGGGATGTTTTATCATTTAAAACTCCTGGTTTTGTTAATGCTTAAGATATGGATTCAGACAGGACTAGACACTCCGGCAATTACTCCAGCTCCACATGGAAAACTAATCCAATCTGAAAAGGGCATTAGAAAGATATTTTTCTGAATGACTTTTCCATAAAATCGTGATATAAGCTGAAAGAGAGAGTGGCTGCAAGGACAGGCAGCACACAGAGCCAAAAAACAAAAACAAAAACAAAAGGAGATGCATTCAGGGTGTATTTTTGGGGGGGGGAAATCGTGAGGAAACTGTCTGATCATACACCATGACTAACCATGACAGCATAACGACCCTACAAAACACACACACACAACAGTGAGACTAAAAACCACACCACACAGGAACACACTGATAGCTCTGTCCCGCTCAGGGCCAAGGTGAATCAGAGTCTATCCTGGGAACACTTGGTGTAAGACTGGAATACTCCTGGTTCACATTCACACAATTTTTAGTTGCAGGATCTTTAAAGGTCCACGATGAATTATACACCCCCCTGAACACCCCTCCCTTCCCCCTCCCATCCCAAGCGTGTATTAGAGCGTACGGTGGCCATCAAGTGCCCATAGCGTACTTCCAGCTCCTTATATTCACACTCACTAGCTTTTTCTGTGCTAAATATTAACTATGTTCCTGCATTTTGCAAGATTTGTGGTCTCAGACTTGTTATCCAGCACCAGCAAACACCGATTCCTCTCTTCTTCCTCATCTTCTTTGTCTTCGTTCCGGATTCACGCTGCCACTTGTAAAAACGTGAAACGCAGAAGGCGCTCTCTAGAGGTTTGTCCGTTCTGAACTACTGTAGCGGCGCAACATGGCGGCTCCGTAGAGGCGGACCCGCTCCCTGTGTAGATATAAAGGGCTCGTTCTAAGCTTACTCCCCTTCGGCTGTCAAATTGTGTTTCATTTTTGATTTTCCATGTCTTTCCTCTTTTCCTTTTCCTTATTCCTATTTCTGCGCCTCTCATAGAAGTGGGTTTAAAAGTCAACTTTTTATATTGCTAGCAAAGTCCTTATTGACCTCCAAAGAGACAGAGTGGTGGCAAGTTTAAAACACTTTTTACCAGTTTCAAAGGTAGGCGTACAAATCCAAACCGGGCATCAGAGTGAAACAGAAAAAAAAAAATTATGATGCAACTCTGGATGATGCATCAATTGTAGTGCATAGAATGTCAAGTATAAAAAAGAAAAAATCTGGTTCAGCTTTCAGGCAGAATTTTCCACGGCCTTTCTGCACTCTGCTATGTCATCAGTGAGAATAAAAGCAGTGAAGGCCATATTAATAACACAAGACACTGCACAAATAAGCAATGGCTGGAAAAACAGGAAGAACAGAAAAGAAAAAGTTTCAGTCAGAGACTGAAAACTGGAGTCTCTACTGCCAAGATAAAAGTCCTGGGGGGGTTTCGAGACATCATCATATCAGTCAGCGTCCCCAGGAGATGTGGCATAGGTTTATATTTGGACACAAAGCAAAGGCAGTGGTTTTCTTATCAAAACTCCAATCTCTGGAACAGCCAGATGAATATGTGCCCTTAGGTGCCTTATGGAATAAATTCCAGCAGCAGAAATGAAAATGTAGACACACTCCATCATTGCTGTATTGTTGCACTGAGTGATACACAGTGATATGCGCATACGAGTTGGGAAACGACTGTTCTCGTTCACATCGCATGCTCACAAACTGGATATATCCGATCTAGGGCCATGTACGACAGTAGCTCAGGTCAGAAAACATCGGCTCTCTGTCACATTAAGGCAGAAATTCACATTTGTGTCAGCTGGTGTCAACTGATTTGTGTCAGTTACTAATGATAACCTTTTCTTAAAAAAAGAAAAACAGAAAGAAAGAACCCTCCAATGGATTAACCTAAGGGTTCCTCCAGAGGAAAAAAGGTTCTTAAAGGTTCTTCTGGATGGCTAACAGGGAAACCTTTCTACAAAGATGGTTTACCGTCTCTAAAAAGGTTCTAATTAGAAAGAAAATCTTCATGGACTGAATGGTTCCCAACTGAAAAAAGGTTTCTTAAAGGTTCTGTAGATGATCAATAGTTTGTAAATAAGTTCTGGGAAGCTTTTTTGTAAAGAAACTAAGAGGTTCCTCAAAGGTTCTTAGTTTCTTAACCTTATTGAACTGAGATCTGGAGGAAATGAACAGGAAGATGTGTAAAATTGCAGCATTTCAGGTGTTTTAACAACCCAAAATACTGCAGGGTTGAGAATAATACAGACATTAGCTGTTTACACAGAAGCAAAGTTGAGGATTTTTTTTATCCAGTCATAAAAAAAATTGTGTTGGTGGGTTTTGTTTGCCAGGGTCAAAAGTTTGAAAAGTTCATTTATCAACACTGTGCTCTTGAGGCGCTGAAGCATCTTTGTGTGGTCTAAAGCAAATAGCTGGAGGCACGTTACACTCACCCGTACGCAGCACCGCTCGGCCTCTTGACTCCTCCTGTCTTCGAGCGGCTTGATTTCAGCTCTCCGGTCATGTTCATGTCTGTGGGGAAACAACAAGAAGCTGTCAGGCAGGACCAATAACCCCAATACTGTCCACTCCAACAGCAGAGGTCACCTCTCAGCTCCCGCTCCACTCCACATGCTTTTAGAGAGTGAGCGAGCCAGGGGATGCTTCAGAAGTCAGGCCAAATGTACAGCTGTTTGTTTTAAGCACTATAAAAGCTGCTCACACTCTCACACACAGCATACCACATCCTCGCTGCAGATTTTAACCACCGCAGAGCCGGCTTGTCAAAACTCATCTAAGCGAAGATCCAGAAACAAGAGACATCCAATTTTAGGGCTTTGTTCCATGACATGGACAGATTGATTCTTTTGGGCTGCATTATACAGCAAGACTGAGTGGCTGGTTAGCATGGCATGCCATCAGCACCGCAATTTCCACACGCTGGCGGGGAGAGGCACAGTGTGGGTTCTTGAGACGGCACAAACACACAGATGGAAAAATAGGGAACAGCAGGGCATGCTCAACAAAATGCCATTTTGTTTGACTAGAGACCATCGATTCTGCTGTGTCTGAAAATTATTCACATTGTCCACTTCCACACTGTAAATGCCCGATCATTCTAATTTTCTGAAGAGGTTCTGCCTTTCTGGAAGGAATTCTCACACAAACCAAAGGGTTCACCTCATGGGAGCTCCTAGAATACACTGCTCCTCAGGGTTCCCATCAATGGATGATGGCTCTAGCTTCCTAAGGAGGATTTAGCAAGAGCCTTTTCAGAAAGCACGGCTCATTAAACAGTTCTTCCAGAGGTAAAATGACCCCCATGTTGTTTATTTTTATTTATATCTGTATATTTTAATGGTTCTAGCTTTCTAAAGATGATCTATTTGGAACCATTCCTAAAAAAAGAAACCTGAGGAAGAACACTGACGGCTATCCCCAGAGGAACTACGAGGCAAAAGCATTCCCATGGGTTCTTTCCTTCCTAAAAAGGTTCCATTTGAAAGCTTTTCTGAAAGGAAAATGCCCAGATGGACAAAGCGAAGAGGTCCGGAATACGAGTGGCTCCTCAAAAGGTTTTCAGACGGTATATGGATCTAGCTTTCAAAAGAGATTGTACTTGGAGTTTTTTCCTTTAAGGGGAAGTTTAGGGTTTCCATAGAGGAGCTCTTAGAAAGAATGGTTCTTTAAAGGTTCTTTGGGTGATATACGGTTTCTAAACAGGTTCTACTTGGAACCTTTTTCTTTTTTAAAAAAAGTATCCTCACTAGAAACACCAGCCAAAGACTTCCTGCACAGAAACCATTAGAAAAACAGCTCACAGATCTCAGACCCTTTCGGTACCTCAAGGGTTCTTGGGCTAGTTAAATGTTTCAGTGGAGGTTGTACTTCTGAAAGGAACAAACCGAATGGTTCCACTAGAGATACCCAAGAAATCTCAAGAGCAAGGTTCTTAATCTGAAGGGTTCTTTCGTCAATGATTTATCTTCTCTGAATAGGTTCTACTTGAAACTTTTTCTGAAATGGAATGACAAGCAGAAAAAAAAATCCTCCAGAAGAACGAACCAAAAGGTTCTTCGATGCTTCTTTGTGCGGGTAATAGTTATATTTTTCAAGCAGGTTCTATTTGAAATCTTTTGTGAAAGGAAAACCATCAGAAGAAGTTTCCTTTAGGGAAGAACCTTTAGGGTGCTAGTTGGAACCAAGTAATTAGGAAATTTCAATTTGGACTTGATTTGGCTGAATAAACTTACTTGTGGAAGATTAAATGGTTCTGCACTCAGGTCTATCATGCAACAGCTCTTCATCCATCAGCTCCATGCCAGGCAGCCGACTGAGCTGTAAGAGTTTATACAGAGGGCAGCAACAAAGCTCAGGTCCTGCCTGCCCTGTACCCTGACCCTGCATTCACACTGGCATACATATCAAGTGCTTTATGCCTAATTACCCTCCATCTGCCACAGGGACATGATCTGCTTCTTAAGGCTGACAAGCAGCAGACAGGGTTAACACCAGCACGCAGTTTCTCCTCTCAGTACTAGCTCTCGCCTGCAACACAGCTGCCGAGACGGAAAAACACAAACTCATTGCTAAAACAAACACTAGCAGATCCAGGTTGAAAAAAAAAATAACACATAAATCCTAACACACATCCAGTAGACATGATGAAAAACACATTTTCCGATTTTGTCTGAGGTACTGTCACCATCCTGATGTTTACCTATAACAGTACATCCTGAAGTCTTTCATTCCTCCTATATGATGGTAATTGTCCACCAATAATGATTTGTTTTCATTCTTAAGAGTAAAATTTAAGGTTGTGGAATATCGGCAAACCAACTTAATACTTATGTTATAGCCTCTATAAACAGTCCTTCCCTTCTGGACTCTCTTTTTTCTCTCTCTTAAAGATGATTAAAAATGTAGCTTGCTACCAAGAACCAGAAAACCCTAACTCTTCCGTCCTGAAGGCTTTCCCATGGTGGGAAATGATTCCTTCCTGTTGATTAAGTAAAGCTCCACCCCCTTTTTTTTTTTTTTTTTTACGCCAGGTTTTCAGCTGGACTAATGTTTGCAAAAAAATAGAGATAATACATCAAACTGCAATCTTGTGCCGTATTTTTGCACGAATAAATAACCCCTAAAGCTATCATCCACACACAGACACACACACTTTGTTCCCATAAAGGTGCTTTGAGCTTTTTTGTTTCTATCATGGAAAATCTCAAAAAAAAAAAAAAAATACTAATAAAGGAGAGAAAAGTTCTACCTCAATCAAACTGACTAAATCCATTGAGCTTATTTTCCTTTGCTGGTTAAAAAGAGAAGCAAAGGCAGCGTAGGTATATTAAAGCCCCACAGGTCAGTGCTGCTAACAAAGGCGCTGAGCACGGGGACTGTGTCGAGCTGGCAGTGTTAATCCACAGCACGATAAAGCCATTACACTGCAGAAAGACTTCAGGACCCCTGCAATCACGCAAAACAGCGTGCACTGCCTCGAGCGAGCAATTTGCTCATATGCGGTGAACACGACGCAACACAATGCAATTAGCTTTCCCGCTGTGATCTCCATGAAAATAAGGCGCACCGGCATGCCTTTGAGCTAGACTCTGATGGAAATAAACAGCCAAAAAGCTTTTAATATACACTAGAGGACAGAATTACAGCAGAAATTAATATATTTTTCATTTTAGGAGGTGCAGAAGATGGAGGAGGGATTGAGATGGGCTTTTTTTTTTTTTTTTCTTCTCTCCCTCCGTCTTTTTCTTTTAAAAGCTTAATTACATTAGCATCATTATTTTCTGTCTTTTCTAGAAGCAGGCCTCAATTGAAATCTCCACATAATGAGTCAGACATCAACAGTAAACATTTAGAAAGGCTCGGATGTGCTGAGAAAATCAGGAGACCATGAGAGTTATGACTAAATACTAAATCGAGCAGTTGTGTGAAGTGGACAGCTGTGAGGATAAATGATCATTTTATTCCAATCAAACAAGAGATTTGTGCATCTCAGATATACTGAGTCAGAGCTTGTCATACAAATCATGCATTTGCTCTGAGTTAGGAACCTGGAAATGTCAGCTATAAAGTGTCCCCGATTTGTCGAACGTGATCCATGAACAGACTTAACAGACCCAAGGTTTATACGCTTGTCATCTGCAGATAAATTGCAGAGCTTTAAAACCATAAAATTTGAGTGTTTCACAGCTTTTTGGAAAGCAGGCAAGCAGAGAAAAATGTGTACGACGGTCCAGGATGACTGGCTTTTATAGTCTAAGTTTTTACAAAGTTGCAAAACCCAAATGAAATGGATCTTCCTGAATATTTCCACTGCATATTGTTCATTTTCTATATACTTTCACAAAACAGAGCCATGATTTCAATGACCATAGCAAAATGACATTTTTTAATTCTGTACAAATCAGGTAGGACGGCTTTAAAGGAAGAACTCCAATCGATCGGCTTTAATGATTCCACGGAACAATCCTAGAGCTCACGTGGTCAGACATTTCTTCACTTCTCCACTAATGACTTTAGTTTATATCAGCAATTAGTTCCCATGATAATAAACCATTATAAGTGTGGTTTCATCTTATCCAGCCATATCCAGCCTCTCATTAAATGTGTATAGAGACATTATGAGGGAAAATAAAGCTGGGAACGAAGTAGCAGAGATTGTTAGTAGCTGTTTTCCACTGCGGTAGTTTCCACTGCAGTTTTGTGCAAAACAGAAGCAATATTTTAAAAAATTTGCAAAACACAATGGTGGTTTTGAGATTAAAGCTGCCTTTCATCCTCTTGCAGTAGCTCTTATAAAGGGCTCTTTTTTTCAAAAAGGTTGCATTTTCATTTGCTTTTCAGGTCATGGGATTTAAATGTGAAAAAAATGTGTTTTCATTTCAATTTTGCGAAATATTGCTTTGTCGAATTGGCTGAAAAAACACTTCATGCGAGCATAAAAACATTCTTGCCAATTTTTTTTTTCAAAATTTTTTAGTTATTTCGCAATTTCAAATTGCACATTACAGAGGTTAAATCAAACCCAGCTAGTGCCTCTGGTGAGTGTGTATACCTAGCACAGTTAGCAAACCTGAGAATGAAGCTAGTACAAAGACAAGCATGTGATGTAATTCAAACAACCAATTTTTACACAGATTAGTGCGCGTTTCAATTTGTATTTAACTTGTCAGCTTGAAAATCTCTCCATATATACAGCAACAGCTGCTGTTTGTCATCAGAACTAAAAAAAAAAAAAGATTCGGGCAGGTCTTTTGTTATTGTTTGAAGGCTATTTTTATTGTTTGTGGGCGTGGCCTGCCCAGTATTGGTCAAATGTCACCTAGACTTTTTTCAATCGCACTGTAGTGTCAGATTTCTGTTCCTGGCTGAGAAAACTGGAACCCGATGTGGTCTTCTCCTGTTGTATTATACAGGATCTGGCTCATGGTTTGGTATGCTGTGCATTCTGAGTTGCTTTTCTGCTCACCACGGTTGAAAAGAGCAGTTATATGAGTACCGGTATCCTTCCTTTTATGGATACTTTTTGGCCAGTCTAGCCATTCTCCTCTGACCTCTCTCATCAAAAGAAGCTCAGTACTGCTGCTCACTGGATGTTTTTTAGTTTTTCGCACCATTACATTTAAACATCTAGAGACTGATGTGCATGAAAATCCCAGGAGATCCCTGGGAAAAACAACAACCATACCACAGTCCTGTGTGTGTATGTGCGCAACCTGAGAGTGAAAGATGTAAAGACGGCAGCTTTTATACCTGAGGCCAAAATACATTTCATATTCCAGTCCACTTCAGAGAGGGTCAGTCCCGACTGCACATCGCCAAGAGCTGCTTACTCAGCTCGTTATTAAGAGCAGTCATGAGCCCATGCATGTGATTTCTATTATTCCAACAAATATTAGACTTATAGGATGCAAATTACATGTCTAGATTTAACTCTGCAGTCCAGGACATACTATATTAAATTTATATATATATATATATATATATAAATATATATACCATGAGACTTTCTTAAAGGGGATGACATTGAAATATTTGCTGTCATTTGAAACCCTGGTCTTTGTGGAGTCTCTGGCTGCATGTCAATCATGTTACTTTATCTCTTGCTCCAGCGTTGGATATTTATGCAATCGATTAAATTTTTTTTCTTTTTGTTAGTATTGCTATTTTTTTTATTTCCTGTTGCGTTTGTGATTCATGATGTACGATCCGTCTCAGTTTCAGGTTGGAACGCGACAATAAGTGCAAATGTTCAAGGGGGTAAATACTTTTGCAATTTCTTTAGTGAAACCGGACGTGTTACGGCGCGCTTGTGGGGATATTAAGGACATCGTACAAGATTAAACAAATGGAAAAAATCTTTCACACCGTGTTTTTTTACGAGACAGACAGGAACAGAAAGAAATCCTGATTTAACCCATTCAATTCATTAACCAATATTAATGATGGTTCATTTCAGTGACATCAAAGCATTTTCTTTTAAAGAATCATTTTCTTCTTTCTTATAAACACAGAGGTGAGATTAGATTACATCCCAAATCGTCACCAGGCCTCATTTCCAATCACACCACCTGCAGACCCTGTTTATCCGCCATCTGTGATTAAATCTCAATGTTAAACTCACAGTTCAGATGCCTGGGATATTGTACAAGTGATGCATTTTCACTAATCCAGGTTTATGTTGGATTAATGTTTTTGCTGATGCAGCTTTACTTGGCAAATAAATCCTGAAATAAATCATAGCGGAGTCTCAGACACTGTACCAGATGCCTGTGAACTTTTATAGGGTGAAAATGTCATCTTCTCTTGGGAGAAACAGTGTCCTTTCAGAGAGGTTTCAGAGTCTTTTTATGCAGCGAAAAACTCTAAACTATCCAAAGAACCCACAAGAAACCCCTTTTATTCAGGTCACTGCTTTGCATCTTGAATATAAAATCATATATGTGCTACTATTCATAGAAAAAGGAGGTCTTTAATGCTGTGTTCACATTATCAGGCTGAAGTGACTCAGATCGGATTTTTTTGCCTCAATGTGACAGATCTGATCTTTTCGGGCTGTGTGGACCCACAAACCCGATCTTTTCAAATCAGATTTGAGTCATGTTCATATGTGGTTCTGAAACCGATACATATCTGATTCATGGCCATGTGACATGTGATATGCTACTTAGCAGTCACTTGTTTAAGGTTAAGATTTTAGGATTAACTTTTTGGGTTAGGTTAAGGGCTATGGTTAAGATCCAGTTTATTCCCTGCTATGGATTTGTGCTACAGCAGCATTTTTTGACAAGGTAATACAATTCGTCAAAACAACAATGGAAAAGAGGAACAGCTGGTGAACTGCCCTCCAGAGAAAAATGTGATGCATACATTAGCTACTAGTGCAACCATGTTGTCGGTTTTAATACCCCGAGTCGTCTCACAAATATATTTTTGTTGTTGGTGACGCCGATGATTCGTGCAAAAACGTGTCACTGTGCGCATGCGTGATGTTTCCGAAGGTAGATGCGTTCACATTACAATTAGATACAGCTCACTTGTAATTATGAATGTGAACCGTCAAGATAGACAAATCCGATCTGAGCAAAAAAAACGAAACTGAGCAATGAGGCTTCTAATGTGAACGTAGTCTAAGTGTTAGCTTGCTTCTTCAAACTCTTTCTGACAAAAAAAAAAAACTCTTTCTGAGCTCTACATAGAAATCTAAGAGTTCTAGATTTAACCTGAGTTTCTAAAAGTGTAGCTTTTTTTCTGGGTTTCTCAAATTTGTAACTGCACATATTTAGAATTTGAATTTGAAATTGTGAACATCTGATCATTTTTTTAAATTTCAACACATTCATATGTAATGTCATTTAATTCACTTTTAAAAACTAAATACAATGAAAATCAAATCCAAATATTATTCTATATTTTTGCCTTTATGACCCATTTTTTACCCATAATGTTGTGACATGCTGTATTTTGGATTGCCATCTTGTTGCATCACTGAACAGTTTCACCACCAACGTTAAATGTTTCAGGACTCTCCTGTTCTTTAAAGCATAATTCATACATCATTTACAGTTGGACATCTCTTTGAAACTTTTACCGTGAGTACAATCTTTCCTACACTGTAGCCGAATATATAAGATTTGTTATATGTCATTTTTTTTTTGTAATGGAGAATGATTCATTCTGGGGCTGTGCAATATGACCAAATTCTCATATTCCAATATAGGTCATTTTATATATTGAGATAATATGTATCATGATATGGCATATTTTCTATAAAGAATGAATAAATAAATAAATCCCTATATTTATTACAAAAACACCAGGCATGTAGCATTTTCAGATGATCAAAATAATCAGAAAAGAGTTAAATAATAAATATACACACCCCTTTTAAATACCTTGTATAAGACTTTTGGTAATAATGGTGGTAAAATCGTGAGCATTTAAAAAAATGTCGTGTTAACAAAACAAACAGTTTTGATCCAAGATAATAATATTAATAATGAGAATCCTTATATTACACATGCATCACATGTGTACTACAGTTGTCCTTGAAAGTTTGTGAACCTTTTAGAATTTTCTATATTTCTGCATAAATATGATCTAAAGCATCATCAGATTTTCACGCAAGTCCTAAAAGTAGATAAAGAGAACCCAGTCAAACAAATGAGACGAAAATATAATACTTTCATTTGTTTATTGAGGAAAATGATCGAATATTACATATTTGTGAGTGGTAAAAGTATGTGAACCTTTGCTTTCAGTATCTGGT
>JAQQZR010000037.1:21587719-21599196 GCA_030068235.1 Notoglanidium macrostoma | reverse complement strand
GTGTGTGTGTGTGTGTGTGTGTGTGTGTGTGTGTGTGTGTGTGTGTGTGTGTGTGTGTGTGTGTGTGAGAGAGAGATAGAGAGAGAGAGAGAGTTTGAGAGCATGTCAGTCCACTGAATCTGTCAAGAGACTGTGTTCTGGAGACAAATGTTATGAATAGTCTTCATACTGCACGTTAGCATATAATTAAAACAAAACCACTTTTACAATTTGCACACAGCAGTTAAAAACATCCGCTCATGCATGCAGCACATCTCAAATCCCCAGGAGACTGCGAGTCTGCTTTCACAAGGACATTTCACATCCATCAGAACCAATTGTCTTACCATTTACTTCAATGGGAACTCAATGAAAATGATATTATTTTCCTAACTGCATGTCCTCTTATACCGTAGCAGCATTCCAACGATTATGATTTCTTATTTATTAAACAATGACACGTCAGGGATTTTTTAAAAGCAGTCTTTAGTTACATTTAATGTTGTGGAACGTCCACAGGAAAAATTATTTCTATATCAGCTATAAAAAGTCATTCCCTCTTTCTTTTCTCTATTGAAGTTAATAAGACATAAAAAAAATGCAGTTTTTCATGTTATTCAGAAACCGGAAATTGTAATCTCTTTTTTTCCCATGTTTTCCCCTGTCGGAAGACTTAAAAGTTACAGCTTTACTCTTGTCTGTTACACAGAGCTGAAATGCTAAATAAACATGACCTCTTTAATCTGGTTACTATTAGGTTTAGATTATGTGGAGCGTCCACCATACATCTTCCTGCGAATGAGTTGTTACTATGGAAACAATAACAAACAGTATTAGAATGTAACGAGGGCATTAATATTAACTAGTGATTTGTCTGACAGCCAGAACTACTTTCATAGGAAATTATTTCCAAAAAACTCCTGACCAATCAGATTTGAGAAATCAATAGCACTTTGGTATAATTTAAATCTAGATAAAAACCTATTAAAAAATTGCTTCAGACAACAACCCTAATATTGCATTTGTTTGATATTTGTTTGATTTGTGTTTCCAAATCTAATGTAAAAAGAAATGCGACTTCAATTCATTCAGGAATTTTTAATTAATTCCTTTTTTCATATTATTTGTTTATATTATAGTATATTTTATAGCATATAGTACATACTAAAAATGCCACAAAAATGATGTTGTACAAAAACAATTTGAAATTTATATAAATGACTTGTTTTCTATTCACATATTAAGTTATGTAGTAAAAAGGATCAGTCTCCACCCACACACACTGTCTGATACCAGAGCATGACCGTTTAATATCAACTTGTCTTAAAGGATTAGAGAAATAGTAAATATTACATGAAGTCACGGTTAAACACACAATGCTGCCTCTATTGCTAAGAGAAAAACTTTGATTTGCTTAACACAAACCAAAACCCACTAAGAGACGTGAATGAATGTGTCATGTTCATTTCAGCCTTTGCTCTTTCGCTTGTTTCTTTTAACCGAATAAGGAGCCTCTCATTTCAAATTCTACAGAGAATCATTTAATGTTGGATGTGGGCCTGGGGCGTACAGGGAAGCGTGGTTTTTTAAAGAAAGGTCTCAAACAAAGACTCCACCGCCGCTTGCTGACATGAAAGGAGGCGGAACTATAATTACTCCACAGAGAACTGAGCCGCTTTTGTCTTCAGCAAGAAGCTTCTGACACTGAAAGGGGAAAGGGAAAAATCCATGCTGCTCCCCTTTAATTTCTGTTACTAAGGACAAAACTAGCAAAACTGTGAATCAATAATTGAGTAATTCTGTGTCTCTGTTTTATTCTAATTGATGATTGATGGTGTTTCATCAACTGTCAGTAAGAATCTGTTCAAATCTGTTCACTAAAAAGAGTATCGTCATTACATTACATTCATGACATTGTCTTATCCAGAGCATATTAACATTGGCTGTGAAGTGAATGTGTTGCACAACAAGCACCGCATCAAGCGTCGATCAAGACCACAACGGGCTACCAATTTAACCTGTTAGGTCTCCAGCTTTCGACTATCAGTTACGAGTAGGTGAATTTACATTTGTTGTTTGTTTCTCTTTAGCTTTATTATAAATGTTTAATTGTTATAGGTATCCATCTATACCGCTTTGTCCGTCTGGGTCGCGGGGAAGCTGGAGCCAATCCCAGCATCTTCGGGCGAGAGGCGGGGGTACACCCTGGTGGGGGTACACCCTGGTGGGGGTACACCCTGCCGACACAGACAAACAGCCATACACGCTCGCATTCACACCTATGGGCAATTTAGAGTAGCCAGTTGACCTAATCTGCATATCTTTGGACTGTGTCTGAGACATGTCTGAGAACATGCAAACTCCACACAGAAAGCGAACCTGGGTGACCCGGGGATCGAACCCAGGACCTTCTTGCTGTGAGGCGACAGTGCTAACCACCGCACCACCGTTCCGCCCTAATTGTTATAGGTATAACCTTAATTCAAGATCTACCAGAATCCACTTGCTGAAAACTACATTCTCAACTCAGCCAAGCTCACCCGCTCATTACCTCCTTAGTCTCTTATAAATACAGGCTTGTACAGTATAATATTATATTGTGTATCAGAACAAGATTGAGGAATTCTGCTCCTTATTCCACCATAGTAA
The DNA here is from genome assembly GCA_030068235.1 of Notoglanidium macrostoma. Lineage (NCBI taxonomy): Eukaryota > Metazoa > Chordata > Actinopteri > Siluriformes > Auchenoglanididae > Notoglanidium > Notoglanidium macrostoma. Next base: position 21,596,568 of record JAQQZR010000037.1, on the reverse strand, counting down.
CTGCGTACTGTACTTCCAAGTACTAACATTCACACTCCCTTGCTTTTTATGTTCTAAATAATAAGTATGATCCTCCATTTTTAAACATTTGGGTTCTCAAACTTGTTATCCAGCACCAGCAAACAGTGATTCCTCTTCTCTCGTCTTCCTTTCTTCTTATTCATCTAGTGCTTCCTTCCAGGTCCACACGGCCACTTGTAAAAACGTGAAACGAAGAAAGGCGCTCTCTAGAGGTTTGTCCGTTCTGGGTTACTGTAGCGGCGCAAGATGGCGGCTCCATGGAAGAGGACCTGCTCCCTGTGTAGATATAAAGGGCTCATTCTAAGCTTACGAAAACACAACGATTCGTAGTTACAGGTAATTGTACACTAATGAAAACATACTTATGAATGTAATAGTAGATCCCTCTGAATCCTACATAGTGGACCTTTAACTCTCCCCAACTCTCTTAATTTTTTTTAAAAAAACAGCTTGACATCTTTTTTGTTGTAACGAGAATACAGACTACTGAAAGGAATTCAATTCATCGATGACAGGAAAGTACAGGGATTCGACAGTCTGACACATTTGTCAATTGTGATTAAGTGATTAATCTAAGCTCATGTACGATAGGGGATAAGCTTCAAGCACACAGAATAAACTGCTCGAGTCTCACACACACACACACACACACACACACACACGCTTTCCTCCATAACACACATGCTTTGTGGAGCTCCTCTTTCTGAGACGACATCAGTCAAGTGTCTCTAAGATGTTTTTTTTCTTTCATTTTGGCTATGAGTTCTTGTTTTTCTTCTTTCTTTCTCATCCCACATTCAGTTATGCTAAATAAAAAAAACCCGAAAGTAAGTAACAGGAGAAGCCCAGCCAGCCATTGCAATGTGGGGCTCTTTGAAGTTAATGAGACAAAACTATCAGTCGCCTCCATTTTAATTAGCAAACGGGTGAAATGATTACATTTTTAATTGAAGCTGTCATTTTCAATTAAGATATGACGTCCTTGAGAAAGAGAGAGAAAGAGAGAGACAGAAGACTTCTCTTCTTCTCTTAGTTTGTCTGGTTTGTTCATTTATCCAACAGTATCCAACAGACATAGCAAAAATTAGCATCAAACATTATGGCAGACATGGCAGCTATCATTGGATGTATGTTGTCATGGCAACCTATGTTAGCGTATGATGTGGGTGCCTCATCTTCTAGAAAAGTGAAACAGTAATTGCATCATTCCATATAAACGTGTCACTCGAATTATCACTCCAATTTTATAACCACAAAATGTTATGAATTTTTGTTGCATAAACATATATATATATATATATATGTATATACAGCATGTCCCAAAGGTCGGGGTCCATAGGCAATTATTTATTTACATAAATATATTACAACAAATGCTCAAATTGATGGCCTTGGACTTTTGTGTATGTGCTGAATTCGATCTTCTACTGCTAGTTTCAAAGCCATCTTGGATCTGGAATAAAAACTGAAAACCTCCTCTGACATCACGTGAACAAGGAGACCTTGTCGAAAGTAAATACATGCCAAATTCACAGCACTCATTAATCTCTTTAAACCGCACACATGTAATTACTGCCTTGTTCAACCAGTATGAATACTCAGGTATGTTCTCCAGACTGAGTGGGTCGTGAATATTCACCAGAAAAGATAAGCCTGTTCATTTCCCCCATTCTCTCGTCTCTTCTCAGCTCATCCACGGCTTCTCTGAAGTATCTCTCTGCTTTGTCTTTCTTGTCTACCCTGCTCATTTCGTCCCCTTGACTTCTTTCTGTCCTCTTTTTTTTTGTATTCTCTGTTTCACATTTCCTGGAGAGGAAGCTCTAGTGTTTGGCTGGCGAGACAGAACCATTCTATCGCTCGCTCCATTCTCTCTCAGCACAATAGCGTTTTCTCATTAACGCTTATCAAAGTTCATCTTGCATCCAAAATATGTTGGGCACGGTGTGGAGAGAGTGGAGCGAACAAGAGAACTGAAGAGGCAGGGAGAGCAAACAGACCAGAATGCAGCCAGGCCACAGACGTAGAAAGATAAAAGCATATTCATATGTTCTCATGAATGCATCCAGTTACTGCTTTTGTAAATTATGTGCTTCATTTAATTTAAGAGATGAGAGATTGCTTCATTTCTCACCTCTCATTGGTGTTTGGGTTTGGACGCTCTGGACGTTGTCGCACAGGGAATGAATGAGTTGTGAGGCTACATGATTAATTAAAATCCAGGTTTGTTAAGCATGACATTAATCCTCTTCACATGCTTCAGATTTTCTGTAGACACATTGCTCTGTGCGCATTTACACATGATACTGGTACAAAAAAAATCTTTTCTGTCAATGATGTATTTTGAGACACTTATTTCAAAAGAATATAAATACTTGACCAAAATAAGGTTACTTTCCAACCTTGTGTTTATGTTTGTCTGCAAATATCATATCATGTTGCGTAAGGAGACACTTGTGGTCAGTCTAGGTTACATGTCTAAAACCTCGCTAGCTAAGTGTGAGTTTCTTACAAGATGATCAGTTTGGATAGATACACGCAATCGCTAAACAGATGTAAGTCTAATCAATGCTGTTTGTAATCAGATACCGGCTGTCATGACATCCGTGATGCTCCTGCACCGTCACATCATCATCAACACATAGAAGAACGCTTTCACTCTCTGTACAGACGACAGCGGATAAAGTTGTAAAATGTTTAGATGAACAAATATATATATGAGGCTCGTGTATATCGTGAGTGACTTTTAATTCAGGTGATGAGACAGTGACTGATGCACTGTAGATGGTGTTAATAAAATTAAACTTCATTTCCTATTGTGAACTGGGCAGTAAGGTTGTTTTTCCATGAGTAGAGGGAACTGAATCTTTAAATCCGAAGATTTTTACGAGGCTAGAACTTTCCTTGTGATGGATGTGTGTGCAGTAGATGATTCGACCGTTGCGTTACTGGCAATTTTGTGTAGTTAGCACTCTTCCGATTTTTTAGTCACTAGAATTACTAAGTGCAGCATTAGCGATGAGTAATATAAGCTCTTCTAGACAAAAGCTGAGTCACATCCACTGTTCGCAGTGCCTTATTGAACAATGTCAGTAGTTTGCACACCTGGACAAACGTAATTTAGCATAAAAGCGGATGGTCAGCTTGTTCGTCAGAATCTGAGGCTTGCCTTTTGTGTTTCATGCTCAAGCAGAACACAACACTGAAAATCCAATGTTCCACGATTTCAAGCTAAGTGAATTGCGTCTGAACTCGACTGCAAAATCATGTCAATCTTATTGCAAAAAAAACAAAAAACCCTATTAAATATTTTTATTTCCAGCCAATTTGTTTTAATATGCTGTTAGATCCTTTAAATTCATCCAGATAATTCTTTCCCCCCTCTTGTTACTTTGTCTAGTTAGTGCTGTCCAGATTTTTCCTCTCTAGAATAATTAGTTGCAGTAGTAATGACGAGTAATCACACACTGACATGTTTGATGAGCCTGACGGCGCACTGAGACACTTTGGGCCCTATTTAACACCCAATGCAAAGCACAACGCAAGTGTCTTTGCTAGTTTGAGACCAACACAGATGTCATTTTACTGTCCAGAGCTGACGCTGTTCAAACAGCAAATGCACTTACGTCCACCTCAGCGCACATGGGCGTGTTTGTCTTAAAATGAGTTGTGGTCAGACATATTGTTGGCGCAATGTTATCCTGAGGCAGCGGAAAGCGATCGCTCGATTGACCAATAAAAACCTGGTCTGTGTCAATGGTGCAGTATTTCACTGTTATTCTAGGGGCGCATTATCAAGATAGTAATATGCTGCATGTGCACAAGGTGTGTACACGCTGCTTGTTACGCACACAGGGACGTGCAGCAGCACACAAACATGCATAAGATTACAAATAAAGATCATAGCTTCATGGCATTTGGCTTGCATAATTTTCATTTACAACTGAAGCTAGCTGATAGATTTGGCCGGGGTTTTTCTCCACTGTCTCAGAGATTGTAGCTAAGCGTGTAGACTTTTATCAGGAAACTCTTTTTGATTGCCCTATTTCATGTCCTAGTTCATTACTTTCCAGCCTTGCTGACAGGATTGGTGCTGTTATTATTAAACCCAGTATTAGCCAAAGTCATGCTTCCTGTGCAGTGGGAGCTTATATTATATCCTGCCTTGCATATAGGGTTGTTTTATCTGCTCTAACACACCTGATTCTTCTAATCAGCTAATTAACAGGAAGTTTCTCAGTCCGTGTGGGTGTGTTAGGGCGGGGACAAACACTACGTCGTGCAGAGCCGAAGTACGGGAACTACAGTTCCAGGCAATTTCCCATATTTCTGACTATTATAATCATCTCTGTAATCTCCCTCTCTGTCTTCTTCTTCTCTGTTATTCTTTTCCTATCTTCTGCCTCCTTCTCATTTTTTTCCCACCATGGCAGACACATTGCCTGGTATCCTCATTACCATTGAAATGTAAAACACTCTAATTGAGTGCTGATTGCAGCCTTTCACACACTCTTCCCCGAGACGCGGCCGTATGGAGAAAGCACAGCTCCTGAATAAATGAACCATTACCGGGGGAAAAACCTTCGTCTCAAGGAGACCATACTTATCTCCCATTCCTTGAGTAATTGCCTCCATTGTTGTCTATCATTATCTGCTGCTGGTTTTACCAAACCAATCTGAATCCCGCTTTGCTCTCCAGCTCCAAATATTTCATTCTGCACGATTTTTTTCCCCCATCCCTCATCTCGCTGAGAAATTGTAACGCAGTATAACAGCCATTTTTTTCTCTCTTTCTATTTAAATTCAATCTCCATTCAAACAGATAAATTCTGTAAGGAAACTTATCTAAAGCTTTTCCTGTGAGCATAAACCTGTCTTCAGACTTTAATCATGACAGGTCTCATAAAAAATAGAAATAAGCTGCTTCTTTATCAAGTTCCGAAAGCGCGTTGGGGCTCGGTACACACTTCATTAATCCACTGTGGACGTAATCATCATGATGGACTGGGGCGAGTTAAAATGAGTCATTATGCAGCTTGATTACATGGAATTCACACCAGAGGCAACATAACAGTGACACATGAGTACCTGATCCTGGCCTTATAAGTATTGGCCCCTCCTCCTCGCCAACGTTTCCACATTTTGTAGTGTTAAAACCTGAAACTGAAATAGTCTTCATTTGGATTTTTCCCTTTTTATTTGCATAATGCGTCTAACATGGGAACAAGTTTTATTGATTGACTGATTTTACTAATTCATTTTTTCAATAACAAAAAAAACCCCACATTGTTTTCAACACAGAAGTGACGGTGCTATAGCAACGGTCGGCTTATGTCGCTTCAGCGTTTCTGCTGGCGGTGTAAATGCACGCAGAAGAAAAAAGCCCTTGAAGATATGTAGTCCTCAGGGGAGTTCCCCAGTGGGTAGTCCCTCTCGATGAGTCCCTAGAACTGTTCAAAAAGCCCCTATTGATGAATAAGATTTGAGGTTCTTGTTTTTAGTTCCACCTACTTCATCTGGGACTACCTTGTATACACCTCCATGTTGCTCTCAACCCTGACCAATTTCTCACCTCATACCGATGACAGGATGGATCCTCTTCAGTCCGCTGCTTGAGCTTTTTGGGAATGAGAAGAACATCATAGGAGGCTGTAACGATGAACCGTAACCTTTTCTTTCCATTTACCGTATTTCCTTCCATGTGAGTTTTCACTGTTCCAGGTTTTTCCCATTATCTCCCTGGCCCTGTTTTACCTGCGGGACATCGCTCTGCCTCCTCCTGCTCTCGCACCTGCTCAGTGTTTGAAATTATATGCTTATTACAAGTCTCGAAGCACTTTTAACTTGTTCTACTTCAAAATTTGTGGACATTTTCCTGACTGTGAATGAAAGAATATTCCATATGTGGGTTAAATAACAGAGCAGGGTCTTTCCCCTACGGCTACACACACTTTAATTGCTTCCCAGACCCCTTCACCTCGCCTGAATGAAAAGTCGTTTAGCGACTTACTTTCTCAAAGAGGATTTGTAATTGTCATTCCTTATTCTGATCGCTGCTGGCTGAGAAATTGCATTCCCGTTTACCACACAATGCAGGGTCTGGGTGTGTTGGATGTGAAAAATATGAATGTCATTACCATGACAATAGGAGCTAATTCCACTGTCCTGCCTCCAGTGCCTTTCATTCTCCATCCATCTTTTAATGCACTTTATCAGGATGCCGGCACAGCCTAAATAACCGTCCACTGTGACACTCGCCCGCCGCTCATGCTGACCTCCATCACTAATGCATGGAGTGTGCGAATACGGTCTCAACATGCCGGTCCACACACACACACACACACACACACACACACACACACACACACACACACACACACATGCACAGTTAATACGTCTAAATTATATCATTCAGGTTCTACTACTGCTGTTCCTATTCTATAATTCATGAAAATGTAACACATTTGTATTATGTATTATACATAGTGCTGCAAATATGGGTCACTTTTTTTAGCTAATAGGCTTTTTTGTTATTATGTTGCTGCAAGATATTTCTTTAACAAGACATTTGATGAAGGACAAGAAAAAAGTGGATGAAGTTAGAGAGAGAGAGAGAAGATGAGAGAAGAAGCATGGAGAGGAATGAATGCCAAACTCAGCCACACACAACAAAGCCGTCGGTCCGATGCTGAGGCAGCGAGCGGCATCGACTGCCTCCGAATTATCTGCAGTAATTTGTTATTTTCTATCTGGCCCAGAGAGGAAGATAAGGGTTCACTTGGGGGGAGGCACTAGATTATTGGTCTGTGGAGTGTAATTGATTTTGGATTGGGCTAGGACCGCAGCAAGAGAGAGAGACAGAGAGAGAGACTCAAATCGTGTCAAGTGAATTTGTTCTTATTATCTGTGCTGCACAGAATCAACAAATATGCTCTAGAAAAAATTCAGGGCATAAATTCGGCATAAATTATGGCGGATTTTCACCGTCTTTCTCTCATTAAAGGAATATACTAGTGTTTCTTTTCAACCTGATCTCTATCAACTGCTTATGTGTGATTGAGAATTTCAACACGTATCCTTGTACTGAGAAGAGAAGACAAGAATTCAAGGGCAGATGTTAAATACATAAATAAAGATTTATGCAAAATATTCAAAGAATTCTTTCATGAATTCTTCAGATATGGGTAGAATGCATAAGCTGTAAATCTGCATCAGAGAAGGCACAGCTCTTTTTAGAAGGTGTGGGAATCTGGCTATACTAGAAAGTTGGATAAAATCCCTTTATACCACAGCGCTGTTGAATTCTCAATTCTGATTGGTCCGAAGGTGTTGATTCATTTTCTATAGCAGCAGCTCTGACAGGCGTGCAGGAACAAATCACAGGTTTGTACGGATGGTTATCACTTCTATATATAGTCACAGCGTAAACCTTCATTGTAGAAACAGACGTGCTTTCAGTAACAAAAACGTTTGCGAACATTCGCAAACTAAACGAGAGTGCCCTGTTCTTCAGACTAACATTCTTCGGACATAGCTCATGGAGCAAATCAAAATGACGGAAATTCAAAGTGCATGCTCTGGTATATGAGGAATAAAACACATTTGGAGGTGCAATTGTATGAAAATGATTAACTTTGGAGTGGTAGCTAACTCTGCCTCATTAACAGCACAGACGCTAGTGTTTTAAATGTAACGCTACCGTTTCAGGTCTTCAGCTTGTGGAAAAGAAGAGTTGCGAGTTAAACCTATGATGTTTTTTCTTACCTTCCTGATGAAGACTCGCAGTGAACGTACAAAAATAAAAGCTGTACGCAAAAGGAGGTACAGTAAATCTCTTCACCGCAAATCAGCCAATATAAACAAGTCAGCAAAAAGATCTACCCAACAAGCGTCACAACCTCGACTCAAACAGCAAACAGGGACCCGATTACCTGCTTTTCCTGGGTGGTGACACTAAATTCACTTCTTTGACAATCATATCGCAAATTAAACGGATTTTTTTTTTTTTTATGTAATTTTAAAGAAGCGTCATTTGAAAACAGACATGTTTCAAACAAGAACGCTTGCTTGAGTGACGCTTTTTTTTATCGCGATAACATTGCAATTTGGGTCGGGAACTATTATGCTGTTCTGACAAACATCCTTTTTCATGTTTCTTCGAAGAACATACGCATGACTTCAGCAACGCAGTTCTAACACATGACTTCAGAACAAGATGAAATCCTGTTTAAACGATTTAATGTCCTATTCGTCTTATTTACCTTACAGAGAGCTTCGTAAATCGTGGTTTAGCACTAATAATCTTATTTTTGGTGTTATTATTTTACTACAGCTTGTACTGGTATCAAAGTCAAAACCGTGACAACCCTAGCTTTTAGGTTGAAAATTAGATATTGGGTTGTGTGTTCGTTTAAATGTTGTGGCTTCGATTTAACAAACTTTAAATATAGAAGTGATGTTATTTCAGACACACACTTAGACGATGACTGACAGCCGGATTACAGTGGAAGTGTAAATCCATATGGACGGCCCACAATAATGAGTGTGGTGATTTATGAGCTTTCAGTCATCGCCCGCCCAGACGATTAAGCCTTTCAGCAAGAGCTCAGCAGGGCTGTGGACACACACACACACACACACACACACACACTAACAAATCACACAGGCAAATATCAGCAAGGACTTTGACTGTTTTTTAATCTGATCGAACAGATTGCCTTAGTTGGGTATCTGTTTTTTTTCCGTCTCGGTAGTCGATGTGTGTGTGTGTGTGTGTGTGTGTGTGTGTGTGTGTGTGTGTGTGTGTGTGTGTGTGTGTGTGTGTGTGTGTG
>JAQQZR010000037.1:21551807-21586304 GCA_030068235.1 Notoglanidium macrostoma | reverse complement strand
AGTAAGACAACATGCATGAAGAGGATGATGTGGCCAAAATACTCATTTGCCTAATAATTCTGCACTCCCTGTATACACACACACTGTGCTGCTTGAATGCATGTGCACTGCAAGCGGCATTTTTATTCACTTTCTAATTATTATTATCATTAAAAGTATTATATTTGACACTTCGTTGAAGGCTTATGTAATCTTTTAAGAAACAATTTTGTCAAAAAAGGGCATAAATCACTTTTTCAGGCTAAATATTTCAGTTAACTAGTGCCAATTGATGCTCATTATACACTTGTTTAAAGTTAGTGAATCAAACATACACTGATAGAGTTATTACACATTAATAAGCTCAAAATACTCTCCAGTTACCTTGACATAAAGCTGCGGTGCTGTATCTTTCAAACGGGGAAATCAAAACGAGACAATTTTGAGATGGGAGGAAGGGGCGGGGCTTCCGTCAGTAAATATCAAAGAGTTCAAACTGTCAATCATTTTAGAGTCATATGTCATTTGTCATACATGTCATTTTTATTGGGGGTAAAGAGTGATAATGTACCAGCATACGATGATAAAAATGAAAGTACACTGTTCCTGTGCAAAATACATAAAGGACGGCAAGTCTGCATAAGTGAAAACAAGAACTAACAAGAACTTTCATGGACGTTCCACAACATTAAATGTAACAATAAACAGATAAAAATTACAGCTTGATGTTTAATAAATAAAAAACTGACAAGTAACTGGCACGTTAGAGGAATAAAATACTTCAGGACATGTTGATATCAGGGAAAAAAATTTACTTCGCTGCAGGACAGGCCACATTGTATAACCCCATCATTGATTATTTTCCTCTAACAGCATGCCTTGACATGTTTTATTCCTTATGCAGTACTGGCTGCATTGATCAGCAGTCCTACATCTGAGCTTAAAGCATACAATCCAGCCAGAGGAAGAACAGCAGCCATGGATCAGTACTCTTCTGCAGCAGTCACGAAGCACAGCTCTCATCGCCGAGACTCCCACAGAGCAATATGCTCTGGACCTGTGTGTGATACACACACCCACACACACACACACACACACACACACACACACACACACACACACACACACACACACACAGGGAGAGAGGAATAATTTTTAAAATATAAAAACAGCACTAATAAAAAAATTATTGACTCCGTCAATTTGATTCCCGTCAGTTCCAGAATTATTGGCACCCTTCAACGACACAAAATGAGCAGCACACAAAACGTACAAAACAAGCTTCACTGGAACTTCAGCTGAAATGTTGCTGTGGTTAGATAAGTCCAAAAAATCTAATATTTTGGGCATGAACATGAGCTGTATATAAGATATAAGATACTCAGTGTAAATCATGGTGATGGAGCAGTGAATTCTGGAGTTGTTTTGCTCTTTTTTGAAATTGAATGGCATTGTCCATCCATCCATCCATTACCTATAGCGCTTTATCCGTCTGGGTCGCGGGGAAGCTGGAGCCAATCCCAGCATCTTGGGGCGAGAGGCGGGGTACACCCTGGGCATGTCGCCAGTCCACCACAGGGCCAACACAGACAAACAGCCACACACGCTCGCATTCACACCTATGAGTGTGAGTAGCCAGTTGACCTAATCTGCATGTCTTTGGACTGTGGGAGGAAACCGGAGGAAACCCACGCACACACGGGGAGAACATGCAAACTCCATGGCATTGTCTGTTCTGCTTAATACCAATAGATTTGAGATTAAAACCTGGCTGCTTCTGTCAGAAGGTTAAGGCTTGACCAAATATGGATTTTTCAACAGGGTAAAAACCACAATCCTGCATCCAAATAAACATAAAATTGGCGGCCATCTCATTCTCGTCATGCACAACTCTCTGAATATAACTGAGTTTGGAATAATCCTCAATAATGCTTCAGCAATTATTAATTGTAGGAGTGCATGTGAAGTACAAAGGAAAATTTTTTAATCTGGTGGAAATGTTTCGTTCGGTTCGGTTTCCGTAAACATTCAAACACAACTTTACTAAAATGAGTAACTTTACAAACGAGCATAAGGTGTAGTGTTGCATGAACAAAACCAGAATGTACAGAGAGTAAAACAAAGTGTTTCACTGCAGGAGTAATAAACAGAAACACAACATGAGCGTAACTTTGTTTTGAAATGTGCTGGGGGCAAAACGATAACTTGCGTAATCAATGAGAAACAAACTGAATTGCCACCATAAGCCTTTCTGAAACATTTTCACTCATCTGGATCTATTTTTACTTCCACCAAGGAGGTTCTGTTTTCGATGCAGTTTGTTTGTCTGCCTGTAAGCAGGATTGTGCAAAACTCACGAGACCGATTTCCTTAGTGGCACGGTGCAAGCCGGGCCAAGGAACAACATATTACATCTTGAATCAAATCCGAGTCACTGGGTGGATCCATGCAATTAACATTTCTTTTGCTAACATTGCAAGATACAGCATTTGGCCTTGGTTTAAGTCTGTGCTCAAGAATGCCATATTTGAAAATCCAGCAGATGGCAGTAAAGTTCAATAGTGACAAAACATAGTCAATGTAGGAATACGATGAAACATATCCAGACAAATAAAGTGGTTGCGGTTGCAGATTTGCATAACGCAGAAGAGTCGACTATTGTCCTTGGCAGAGGTCTGCGCTCTCTGAATGCCCTTCTAGTTAGAAAGTATTTCCTGTTGCGAGGTATAAGATTTTTAATCGGCTACAGGTTCGGTTTGGGAGCATGCACGTTTCTCTAGCCTGTAGAAGCTCTGTTGTATATGATAAGAGAAAATGTTACTGTTTACGCTTTATTTGTTTTTCTTTTAATCGTTTCTTTACCCCAGCTGTATTTGGAATACAATATCGCTCTGAAACCCGTGATAAAATCCACAGGAGAAAGGTAAACATGTCCAGATACGCAACCGAACAGTTGCTAACCAATCAGTGTTTGCTTGCTGAACGCACGGCCCGATGCACAGATAGCATGTAGAGGACACTACGCTTACCCATAAATCTCCGCTCTGTGTATAAACCAGACCTTAAAATGTGTATCAGTGTAATTAGCAACTGAAGTTTACCTTCATTTACCGTGGAGGTGGTGGATACGGCCAGCCTGAAAGCTATTAATCCCAGTCAGACTTGTTTCATCCTTTAATTTGTTCCATTAAATTCAATCCTAGAGTGCGTGAGATTCTGTGTGTGTGTGTGTGTGTGTGTGTGTGTTTATATATGTCTGCATTCCCTAGGTGTGAGTCCTTGTACCCATCCCAGAGAATCATTTTCCATCACATTGCATCTTATAAGAGCCTTCAAACATGTGGTTAGAGTGTCGCTGTGGCAACAATTACGGCATAAAGTCATCTTGATTAATCAATAACCACTTCATGACACAAAGCAAAACAAACCATATCGAGAAGAAAACAAGATAAAAGCCTCTTTGGCACTAATAGTGTGCTGAAAGATCCTCCTCCCCTGGAGGTTATTCACACAATAGCGGCAGCGGCGGTGAAGTGGCACATATCGATCCCGAACAAAACGCTTCATGACGAACGCCATAGACTCCTGCCGAGCCCGCATCATTACCATGCTTTAGCTGTTTGCACTCATGAAGTGAATGACTCATAAAGGAGATGAAGCAGATGAGCAGCTTAAACACTGCACGTGTTTACACGCCGTCTCTGGTTTTATATTTTTCACTTCAGCACGTCTGAGCAGTAAAGAGCGTCTGGAGTGTGTGTTCGTCGTCGCGGCTCCCATAGTAATGCGATACATATTAAATATTGACTAATGTGCGGAAGAATTGATTAGAAGCTGTCCTTACATGCAGTACTCTGTTAACACCTGGGGAAATGTCTAATGCAGATGTAAACATTTAAACATAACATTTAAATTGCTGTGCTGTAGTTCCTGAAAACAACACAGTGTTAATAGTAATAATAATAATAATAATAATAATAATAATAATAATAATAATAATAATAATAATATACATTATTTTTCATTTATTTTCAAAAAAATTATAATTTTATACATTTATCAGAAATATATACTACAATTTAACAGTTAACACAGTAAAAAAAAAAAAGTTGTGGCATATTGTAATAACCTGTCTTCTTCATTAAACATGAAATAAATGCATTATTATTATTATCATTATTATTATTAGTATGCTGCATAAATACCATACCTTCCAGAATGTTTTTACATAGGTTTTTTTGTTTTAGTTATTTTTTAAGTGCTTAAGTAACCAAGAAACTTAATAATAAAACTCAATAATGTAATTATTAAAGGCTACCTTTATTTTGTCACCTTTTTTTCCATCAGTGCTGTTTATCCTGAATAAAGAAGCACATGTTTTTATGAATTATAGTGTTTATGATCATTATATTCACATTGTTCATTACTGCATGTTATGTCTTGTTGATTATTTTGTGTCTCTTCCACACTGTCATTTCATGCACTCTTTTCTGAAGAGCATGTTGCAGCTGCTAAACAAAGTCGATGCTGATTATTATAGTCTCGATGCATAATAGAAAAGAAAGCTGAAGCAAACCCACAGCTCCTCTGCTGCTTCCTCACTGCATCTGTGCTTCATTTTGGTACTCACCGAACTGACAGATGTATCTGTTGCGAGTTTTACAGCGCTGGTCGTTCCAGTTGAAGGCGCTGGACGCTTGAAGCTCGACGCAATTCCCAAAGCTCGAATCAGAGAGAGAGAGAGAGAGAGAGAGAGAGAGAGAGAGAGAGAGACACCCAATGGTCATACCCAAACACTACAGCTGCTCGTGCTTCTTCAGTGCTAATATTCAGCTTCATTTTCAGGATGAAAACCACAAACATCGTCGTGTTGCATTTTTCTTACCCCTGATTGTCTGGTTGTCCAAAAGCAAAGCTGGTGAATGTCGTGGTTTCTCCCGTGTCCCAGCAGAATGAGTCTTTCAGTGGTTTATACGTCAAACCTGTTTTTAGAAAGAAACAAGAATGCTAATTTACTTAGTGCTCTATGAAAAGGAACAAAAAAAAGAACAAAAACATTTTATACAACCTGCAATTGGTCACGGGGAAATACATTTAAATGTAAAAAACTTACAGTTCCTCACAATGTTTTAATGCTGTAAATGGAGATCTATCATCTATCGAAATTCTAAAAACTACTTTATAAGCTTTTATATTATTATATTATTATATAATTATATAAGCTATTATTATATAAAATTATAACTGTATGGTATTTTGGTAGTATTTAATGATAATATTAGAGTTCATTTCTCTAGAAGTTTCCTGGTTAATTAAAGCACTACACAAAAAATTTAATTAAAAAAAGCTTCAAAGTAGAAGCTCCTTAAACATCTGGAACCATTTACCATCCAAAGAACCCCTTAAGGAATGCTATAGGACTCCTAAAGAAAAGGTGCACCCTAAAGGTCCTTAGTTTGTTCTAATTAGAACCTCTATAGATAGCTAGAACTGTCAACCGCCCAAAGAGCTCCTGAGGAACCCAGTTTTTTTTCAAAGAGTGAACCCTAAAGTGTTTGTTGGTTTGTTGCTCTGAGTGACCCATTAAACGTTCTACGTAGACTGCTACAACAGAGAGGTTCCTTTTTAGAAAAAGGTTCATTTTTTAGTGAATGTTTTCAGAGTGTTTAAATCATTCTCACCTATCCAGAAGTTGCGCGTCTCAAAATCAGGGTCCGTGACCTCATTGGTGTTCTCCAGCTGCCCAAGGTAAAAGGTCATGATATCCTGGACCTTCTGATTGAGAACTGGAGATAGAATCCCTCCTCTTTCCTGTCAGGAACAAACACACAGTTAAAGCCCAGGTCTATTCACACCTATTCACTGGGTCTGATGATGACTAATCCCACTGGTGGATGATGAAGATGATGATGAGGAGGAGGAGGAGTTCTGTCTGTGTAAAATGTTCCTCACTTGACAGCGTAGCTTGGCCATGTAGTACGTCTCAGCTTCAGAGGACACCATGAAACATTTACCGTCTATCTGCATGTCACAGCTGTGATGGGGGAAACTCAGCTTCTCTGGAGAACATTTAACCATACCAGGTAACATCATAAAACAGATATAATCACGTCATGAAGGCATCAAGGCAAATGTCAGAGATGGTCATGAGTTTTGATGACAGTTTATGGTTAGTGACTCAACAGTGCTGTCTTACCATCAGTGCTGTTATCTTTTGCTCCTCTCTGGTTCAGCAGGTCAGTGTAAGAGTCAGGGTTTGACTCTGTGATGCTTTCGGTCATGACGGAAACTCTCTCATTGAGTGAGTCACTGTTTGATTCAGTGAATCTTTTGGTTATGACTGAAATTCTTTCCTCTCTTATTCAGCAAGTCAGTGTTTGAGTCCATGAAGCTTTTGGTCATGACTAAGATTTGTTTCTCCCTAATTCATTAGGTCATTTTTTGAGTCATTGAATCCTTCAGTCATGACTCAGAATATCTCTTTTCTTATTCAGCAAGTCAGTGTTTGAGTCAGTGAATCTTTCGGTCCGAGAGTCAGGGTTTGACTCTGTGATGCTTTCGGTCATGACTGAAACTCACTCCTCTCTCGGTGTCAGTGAATCTTTTGGTTATGACTGAGATTCTTTCCTCTCTTATACAGCAGGTCATTTTTTGATTCACTGAATCTTTTGGTCATGACTGAGATTATCTCCTTTTCTTATTCAGCGGGCCACTTTTTGAGTCGGTGAAACTTTTGGTCATGACTGAGATTCACTCATCTTTCATTCAGTGGATAATTTTTTGAGTCAGTGAATCTTTCAGTCATGACTCGGATCCTCTTCTTTCTTATTCAGCGAGTCAGTTTTTGACTCTGTGACTCTTTCAGTCATGACTGAGATGCACTCCTCTCTCATTCAGCAGATCAGTGTTTGAGTTAGTGAACCTTTCATTTGTGTCTCGTGTTTAGTCTTCACTCATCCAAAGCATCAGTAGAGAGAATGAGACTAATGAGAGATTGCCAGTGTTTCAGTGCATGTAACAGTAGTCTGTGTTGGACTGGGTACACACACAAAATGAAACATTTCTGACACTCCCAAAGCAAAAGAAGAAGGAATCACTTTTCAGTGACAGAAATGACAAATAAAGTACCACTGAGCTCCTCACCTGCACACTGTGCTCCTCCGTAACCTACATCACAGAGACAGGAGCACTCCTCCTCCTTATAGCGGCCGTGCACACACTGCACACTACAGCGCACTGAAACACAGCGGTAGGCCACATGAACCACACTCTGAATGTTTACAGATATGAAGATGTGATAAGGGTGACAGTGAGGGAAAGAGAGCGACTTGGAACTGAGCGGAACCACACTCACCCTGACAGAACCGGCCTGTGAATCCGCGGTTGCACTTACACTGGCATGAAGAGACGTTCAGCTGTCCATATTTTCCACAACTCATACGGCAGGGGTTTCGGGGGGTCTCTATAACAACAGCCAGGTAAAGACAACATAAACATTTTAATCAGATAATGAGCTCCATCAAAGGTTCCTCAGTTTGTCCATCTTAGGGAACCTTAAAATGTTGCATGTAGAAACCTACAAAAGAGTGTTTCCAATTCTGACGAGGTTGCACATGGAACCTTGTTTGAAAACTGGTAACCTTCAAGGGCTCAATTTCCTTAAGGACTCTTCAAGGAGTATTATTTCCAAGTAGAACTGTTTTTTAAGAAGAAACAGAGGGTTTCTCATTCAGGGAAGGTTGCAGGTAGAAGCCCTTTAAACAGCTAAAATAAAGATCTATTCAAAGAACCTTTTGTTTCTACACTTTTTGAAAAAAAAGGAGATACATTCTAAATTTAAATTCCTTAAGTGTTCTTCTGTTGTTTGTTTGGGGGAACCCTTAAAGAACCCTGCAACACAGAGTTTGCCCATCAGATATAAAACCTTAATCATCCAATGAACCCTCAAACATCCATTTTTTTCTAACAGCGTACCTAGCACTGTAAAACAGTCCTTTGGTTTGTCCCTCAGGAAGAACGTGGACAAAAGGTACCGCAGAGCACTGTAAAAAGGTTCTTAGTTCTGGGCTTCTGAGGGAACCGTAAAAGGTTGCATATTGAAGCCTATACCTGTGGGTTTCCAATTCATAGAAAGATGAAGAAACTGTGCAAAGAGCACATCTTTCACAACAAATGTCATCTAGAATTCTTTATGTTCTTTAGTTTGTTGCTGTGGGAGAACGCTTAACGGTTCTAAGTAGAACTGCTTTTGAGAATAATTATCCACCCTTATAAACGCAAAAAAATGTTGGTTTGATTTGGAGCTTCGAAGGATTTCTGAAACAACACACACACACACACACACACACACACACACACACACACACACACACACACACCAGGCAGAGACAAGATCGACAGTATAATACACGCTTTTTAAATAACACACACAACACGCTTATTAAAACTAAACTGGCTTTCAAATAACTGAAGCATTTGTCTATTGTGTCCTGTTTAAATTTCATTAAGCGAAATTACCATCACATAAAACCCTACTTAGTCCTGCCAACATGTTCACCCATGATGCCATTATCTCCAAATGAATAAAGATTTAACAAAGAGGCAGTGTTCTTACTTGGGTACACCCTGGTTACACCTACAAAAAAAGAAACACACTTTACTTTATAAAGACAACTAAACGCAGCTTATCGGACAAGAGGCTCATTAGTGTTGCAGTCATCTTTTTTTTTTTTCTTGGTGCACAAGAAAAACACATGAAAGCATGTCAAAATTTGAGGTTTCACATGGATCTACTTGCTTCAGTTTCATAACAATTCAGCATTTTTGCTAAATGTTAGCCAAGACATACATTAAAGCCCCTGTCAGCATATTTCCATAACTAGCTTCTTACTATTAGCTGAACGTTTCAGCGTTAAACTCGGCCAACAGCAAAAAAAAAAAAGAATGATGCTCATGTTTTCAGTTGAATTATTTCTAAAATGTAGTAATATAAAACAAGTCAGAATTATCAATACATCTTCCCTTCTTACTCCTCACACGGAAATGACAGGAAAGCTTCTTAAGGCCATACCTGAGTGAGACATACTGCATCTAAATAGCACTGTTAGCACCTTGTATAAACCATTTAGACACTGTACCCTGTCTGGTCATGGTGATTAGCATATTAAATAAGAAAAGGCTCAAGAATTAGCAAAGTAGCTGGACTAAAAAGACATCATCACAAATGTTAGCGCTCACCATGAAGTCTATAGCTAATGCTTGGAAAAGGCGTCTGGTTAATTAGCTTGTATTATTCGTGATCCGGTCAGTGTGACACGGTCAAATATAAGGTCAGTGAAACTGATTTTTAACCAGAAGTGCTAATAACACTGCTTCCGCACTATTGCTGTAGGATGCTATGCTAATCGGTGTAGCTTTTTAACTAGCTTGGGACAGGAAGCAGCAATCAAGCAAACAAATTGAATTTTCAGTTGAATTTCCCAGCAATTTTGTACCTGATTCACAAAGTGTTAAAAATGTTAAAAAGTTTATAAACTCTTCAGCTTTGGACCAATCAGTTTTGATATGCAAATCAGAAGATGCCAACGTGGCATCCAGAAACTTTTAGCAAAAGCATGTGTGCTGAGCTAGCTAGCTTAGCTAGCTTAGGTAATTATGGTTGTTATGGAAACGTTATAGTTTGAGGTTTAGCTTCTGTTAAATACATCACTGAGAAAATGAAACTCTGATACCGAAATCCCCCTCATGCTGATATGTGAAAAATGTAAGCGTGTTTACAAGCAGTTAGCTAGCCGGTTAAGTATTTGGGATGGCAGGAAGACATGGGAGCATTTCTAATTAGCATATCATGCATATTCATAGACTGTGGCATTTTTAATTAGAGGTAGTGGAGTAGCAATGCTTCTATGTTATTTATATTGGTTTCTTGGGCATTAAACCATTTATTATTCTAGGTAATTTTTGTTAAGGCTTGCACGCTCCACGATACTTTAAGTGCCAGAATTTGTCATGTTAAACCGAAGCTTTAATTCATTTTAAAGTGTTTTAAACTGATCTGCATTAGACACAACCCACACTTTAAAATGTTTTTCTTTTTATTGCAGCAGATTCCAGGTAGCTTTTTTTTTAATGGTAGACTAAAGCTTCACAGTGTTTCTCACCACACAAGCCTCCAACGTGGTCCCAGAGCCGCAAGCACCCTGACATGGAGGCCGTGCAGAGAGAGCAGTACACTCCTGATTTATAGGGCATCACCTTCTGGCCGTTCACCTCCCAGTTTCCCCTGCGCACACAGAGCAAACCAGTCCTAACAAAAGCTCCAACAGAGGGGTGATTTTCGAAACAAGGTGAGATACTGACTTGCTGCAAAGCTAATATAAAATATTACTCCGTTAATACAAATAAATGTCATTCTAGCACCAAAATCAGCACCGGACTATATTACCCATCAGCCCCTGCACGTCACATTACCCCACTAAACTCACACACCTGTTCTTGTTGCACCTAATGAGCATTATAGTTAAGCCCTGGGCTGCATCTGAATACTCAGTATGTACTAACGTTGGTTAAGTATCTGCTCCACAACCGTGACTGTAGTACGTACTATGAGTATGTGAGTTACTAGTAAGGACACAATTTACTCCACCTTCATCTTACCTGTCCTTTGACCCGGATGTTCCCAGATGACTTAGACCCACATATGTCATGAAAGTTTATTTTCTACGTCACCACAGACACAACTTGGACCCTGTAGTAAAATGCCGTTTCTCCCCGCAAATTCTTCTTCTTTGCTTATTCAGAGGCTCCAGCTGAATTATGGGATAGCATAGTGCAGCGTAGTGTAGTACCTTTGCATAGTACAAATGCAGTACATCATCTGGGCACCGTTTGACTACTATTAAATGCCTACTGAGTATTCGGACACACTACCGTTTATGGTGTACTGCTTTTTGCGTACTATATAGTATGACAGTATGAGTATTCGGATGCAGCCTTGGTTTTTGTGTGCTCCATTGTCTAGAGTTTGTCCTGTGTTATCTGCTGTTTATGCCTTGCACACCTCAAGGTCATAGATTATGTTTTGTATCTGAAGGTCATGTGTAGACTCGTAGTTCTTGTATTGTCTGTGTCTGTTTGTGTTTCACCTGTAAATAAACCGCTTGCAGCCGACTCCTGAATCTCTGACAGTTAATTATATCACGTAAAACTGAGAGAAAGCAACCTGCTTGCTGTTTGAGAAACCTTCATAGGAACTGAAACATATAAATACTAATACTAGATGTAGATATTTTCACATCTCATTTCATTAAAGTTGAGGTCTGTAGTTTTTAAAAGTGTTTCAAGACCTGAAATAATTATACAATTTCAAAGATACCTTGTAAAAATCTGTGAATGCAAATATTGTGGTGGAAAGGATGTCATTAGTTTCTTTATTTCAGGCTTCTGCATACATTTTTCTGGCCCAGAAATTTACTTTACATTGGAAAAAACTGCTTTGTTCCTCCCCCCTTTTCCTAAAAGGCAACTCATGAGGCAAAAATAGTTTCAGTTGAGGGGGGAAGGCAAAGGTGTTTTGACAGTAATTGTAGTTCACCATGAAGGCGGCAGAGGTCTCTAAATATTACAAACTGCTCCTTTAATTTCTCCTTTTTTTAAATTAATGCTTCTGCTAATAGAAAAAATATTACATCAAAGTATATGTAGTAAATGTGAATGAATGACTAAAACAGTCAAACAGAACAGACTAAAAAACCTGACTAAAAAACCTTAGGAATGCAGTCTGACAGAAAACATATGCATACTTACACAGTTGAGTACAAATGTTTGCACACCCTTGAGGTCAAAATGAAAAAAGCATCAAAAAATATTTACACTAAGATGACATTTAGCGTGCTGGCTTTCTCAGAGGTCTCTTTATTATTACACGTAACAAAAAAGTCAAACAGTGTAAGTTAAGATATTAATCAGAAAAAATATGGATTGTCTTACCCGGGAAAGTACGCACACACAAACATGTCCCAGTGTTTGACTCCAACTCTGCACAGGTGCAATGCACAGCCCACCTGCCTGGACGTGGCCCACACCAACTGCCTCACAGAGGAAACACATAACACTCATAACACCGTAAAAGCACCCCAGCACTCATAGAAACACACGCTGCTGTACAATGATCCAAACAGCCAATCACGTGACAGCAGCACAGCGTATAAAATCATGCAGGTACGAGTCAAGAGCTTCAGTTGATGTTCACATTGAATATTAAAATGGGGCGGAAAAATGTGATCTCAGTGATTTGGAATGGTTGTTGGAGCCACATGGGCTGGTTTGAGTATTCCAGGAACTACTGAACTCCTGGAACTTTTACACACAACAGTCTCTAGAGTTTAGACAGAATAAAGTGGGGAAAAAACATCCAGTGAGCATCGGTCCTGCAGGTTTGTTGATGAGAGAGTTCAGGGAAGAGTGGCCAGACTTTTATCAAATAATAACTTTGTACAAGCGTGCTGAGCTGAAAAGCATCTAAGAACACACAACATGTTGAGCCTCGAGGCAGATTGGCTACAGCAGCAGTAGATTACATCGGGATCCACTGCTATCAGCTTAAGCTCTGTATCAGAAATAATCTCCGTCCATACTGGCACACCTGAAAACGCATATCACATGACCAGTCACGTACACCAGGCCGGTATAAACAGGAAGCAGATTGTCTACCGTGCAGTTGGTCGCTTAGTTGCAGATCGCTTGAATAATAGCTTGCCTCCTGTGTATGTAGGCAGCTGTAGCATTATAAAATGCAGATTTAACTGCACAACAGCTGCTACAATGACAACAAGGTCAGCAACGCTTGGAAATTGTTAGCCATGCTGCATTCACCACTGGTAGTCAAGTCTGATTGTTTTCTAACAGAGAAGGGTCACGTGAGGGGAGTGTGATGAATCAGGGAAGGATATGTCGTGCCCGATAAGACCCAGCCAGGAAGTGGACGTGGGTGTCTGCATCATGGCTTCCCAAAGTCCCCATTTTCCCTCGTCCGCATTAAACAACTAAAACGGGGCCAGCAACGTTTCCAAAACTCTGAAGTAGTATGGATGCCAAGCGTACATGTAGCAAACATGATGTGTTTTAAAACTAACATGTATTAGTTTGGACATGGAATTTGTTACCACACACACACACACACACACACATATTCAGTAAATCAGGGATCTTGAATATATATAATTTAAGCACTGTGCTGTTTCTTTCCCAATCAGCTCCAAATCGGACCTGTGTGTAATGCTTGCAGGTGTGGTTGCTTCTGCACTGTCCGTTTTGATAGATGTAGTGATGCCCTTCCTGGAACCACGAGTTGATGATGTCAGTGGCTACGCCACGAGGAGACTGATGGATGTTCCAGCCGACGTGCTCGGTGCCCACTTCTGATCCAGTGCTGTTCTTTGAGCAGGACTCAGCCCTTATCTGAGCCAGCGCAGCCAGCGTGTCACTCCACTCCTGAGGAAGGATTAACCAAAAAATAAGGAATCAAACTCGTATACACATGCAGTGAGCGGTTAAAGCTGAATTTTACGTCTGATTAACTTTAAGTAAGAGAAAAAAGAGAGGAGAGAATGACTGAAGCTGCTGTAATATAGTGAAAACAAGGGACTAAACTTTTGGCATATTAAAATGTAACTTCACATGGATAAAAAGTAAGATGTGTTGTTCCCTATTAAATAAAAAGGGTAGGACATGAGAAGACATGCTACTATATATAAAAAATAAAAATCCACTTGTGTGCATCACACCACACTGTCATTGATTATTTTCCTATAATAGCATGCACCCAAGTATTTTATTCCTTAGGAATTATATTATAGCGTTATACTGCGCATTATGACCCTTGCGTTTATTTAATGCTTTTTTGGGGTTCACCAAGCTGAGGAGCCTGAAGAGAGTAAAGTGATTCATTGCCCCACAGATAAGATGACAAATTGTGACTGACACTTTCTTTTCAAAAAGCTGCGACATTTTTGTTAGACTGACTCCTATTATTCTTTTCCTGACCCCTTCGCTTCATTCCAGGAGTAAAGTCACGTCATGTGTCTGTCTCCGGCTAATCCGTTTGACCCAGGCTCTTCCTCTGACCCCTGAATGCGAGCAGAGTGTGTGTGCGGTCAGCAGTACGACATGCTTGGCTGGTGACACCGTATTCCCATGGACACGGCTGTCACCGCCGCGAAATCTAGCGTGAAATCAAAGCAGGGGGGCCACTTTCCACAGATGTGGTTTCACAGCAGCCTCCTGAAGATCGGGTCCCATTTCAGAGATGCGGTCTTAGAAGGAGAGGAAGAGCAAGGAGGCGGAGAACGCGGTCAGCACTCGGCTCGCTGGCACAAATCACCAGCCGGAGACATTCGAGCCGTCCTGTTCCCCGTTCCCACCCACGCTATAGAGAGAGATGAAACTCAGACAGGCCATCAGCGGCTCCGCTTTAACTGCACTGCCATACGTTCCCTGCCTTCTCTTATCTCTCCACACACGCTGTCTCTATGCGAGTCTCAGAGACGCTGCCAACTTTCTGTCAGTCCACCGCCTCTTCTCCGGAGGGAGAGAGAACCCCTCACGGACTGACAGGGTGCATTTAGATTCGCTCACAGTGGGAGACTGCAAATGCTTGCAAGCTGAAAAGAACAACAATCGGCTTCTTCCCACTCAGGAAAAAAATATCAAACAGCTGAAAGCTGGATATGGGAGATTTCTTTAAGAGTGATTTTGGATGGGGGTGTAGATAGGCATTTTACCCCCAAGGAATACAAATACAGTTGAGTGCAAAAATCTGCATCCCCTTAGGACAAAATGACAGATGGATTTGAAGAAGAAAATATCCAGTCTACACCGCTAAGACATTTTGTGTGGTGGGTTACACAGACGTTCCTTTATTACCAAGAGTGACACAAATGGCCTAATTATGAATGTGTTGATAAAGTATAATGTTCTAAATGCAGCTAAACTATGAATATGTGATATGACAAGCTGGGGATTTTGTATTAGTAACTTTAACGAAGTTAAATTAGGAACGAAAACAGAGGTTGATTATAGCTGCTATAATGTAAGTGATAACTGGAACTGATTTGGATCATTAACTGTAATAATAACAGAAAGAAATACAATAATAATAATAAATTATTATTATTATTATAATTATAATTATTATTATTATTAATATTAATATTATTATTATTATAGTTAACATGATCTTTCCAGAAATCCTAGGCATCTTTAGAAAGATCACCATCACACATAATTTATACAAACAAGCCAATTAGTGTTTCAGGTTTTACTGATGTTCTTTGGTTATTACAAGTAGCTAAAATGCCAGTGTATAATGCAGTGTATAAAATATTAATATTTTCTCACAGTACACTGGTGTTCTAGACTTATCAGATATTTTCAATTAGTATCAACAAATGAATTATTTTGTCACTGCAAGTCTGTTAAAAGATTAGTCGGGACACTGTAGAGTATCGTGACTCTGTGTTTAGCTGCCGGTGAGCAGGGTGATGAGAAAGGGGAGGGGTGTGAGCCAAAAAATTGGAAAAAGAGCCAAAAAAAAAAACGTGCTGAGCAAATAATTCACACCTCTCAGCACAACAGCACAACACCATATGCAAATGCCACGTGAAATTATTTAACATTTACGCCTAGAAGACTAGATTAAAAAAAAGAAACACTTATGAAAAACTGATTCTTAAAAATCTCAAAGCCCTGAGTGTCTACATTCACTGAACACAGGCACCCCCAAAACAGGTGGAAATTCAATATCTTTTGTTTTTTGTTAATAGTAAAAAATAAATAAATAACTAATAAAAATCTTAATACAAGTTTAAAATGGGCTATTTCACTTCCTCAACATGAAACATATTCTCTAATACGTTGTACACCCATGCTTTGCCTTTAAAACCACCTTAAAACTCTTTGCATGTCCTCTGAACAACTTTCGGTGCAGTTGTTTGTTTGGTTTGTTCTTTCTGACATCTCTTTTGTAAGCCTGCCGAAATTCCATACACCATCATCTTCAGGTCACGTTGAAGAAGACTGCTTGTTGTCTTGTGAAAAGATGCACCTACATTTCATTTGCAACTGCTTGGAATTATAGTGTTTTGGATGAAATGTAAATTATTTATATGTTTAGCTTTTCTCCCACCCAGAAACTCCGGGGATGCAAACTTTTGCAAGTCTATATCAAACACTTCCTTCTTTCTATTTTGTCACAATGTCACAATCCAAACAGGTTAGAGGAAACTGTCTAACAGAGTTAAAAGAGCAAAGCTTACCCATCACACACACACACACACACACACACACACACACACACACACACACCAAGTCTTCCCTTTCAGTACTGCACACTGCGCTATTTCACACACTCTCCGCTCATACCAAATAAAACCACAATGGGGTTACTGGGGAAAAAAGGGACCATCATTTGAGAAATTTTATGAAATTAGGAAATCTTATCTCCGTCTGAAAGCAGAGCTTAGAGCTTCAGCGTGAGCCTCTAATCTCTAGTACAGCCACAGACAATCAGGCTGCGCTTATGGATTTCTGTGCAAATATTGCCGAACGATAATCACAAAGCCGCTTCAGCCCAAAGCCTTTTTCAAATTTATCACTAAACCACTTTAATATCCCTTTTTAGCTCTGCGGGAACTCCTCTGCGAGCCTTTAAGCAAATTATCTTAAATGCAAGAGCCTGGAATACAAAATAGAGACCGATGGTGACACACCGTCCATCCCATTATACTCACTCCCCGATGATGCTGAATTTATATTTAAACATATAACTATCTCAACTACATCTTACAGTTCAGTGCAAAAGTTTGCACACCGTCATTCCAACAGGATATTTAATGCAAATTAGTTTTTACTGATTTTTTGCAGCACTGTCCTTCAAGTAATAAAAACTAGGGCCAATATTAACAGCCAACACCCACCCCTTAAAAAATTCAAATATAAAGTATTAAAATATTGTGAATAGAAAGTAAAATAGTCAAGCAGGCCTAAATGTACACGAAACCGTATTTTGAACCATGTACACTATAGTGTTACTATAATTAGGCTACATACATAACTATTCATCTGGAAACATGCGCACATGTAGTTTTGTTTTCCAGGTACTTAATTGGAAAAAAAAAAGTTTAAATCCATCATCACTCAAATATAGCATATATGCAATGTTAATATAACTATGAAATACTTTAGGATACTTTATTTGTTCATTTATATGGGAACTGTACAAAAATAATTTCAGTTAAAACTAAAAAATACGATTTGAACATATATGCCATTAATTTATGTGTACAACTGAAACTGACTTTTTTTTTTTAATAGCTGAACACCTTCTTCTGTTTGACATGCTGTTGCTACTCTGCTTGACTCTACTTGGGTCAGCTGATTGTTGAGATTCATGGCGTTCCAAACATGTGTTGCCAACAGTGGAGATGAAGTGTGCCCTCTGGTGGACACACTATGTAACGACAGCACTCATAACATGGATCCATCTTCCGTCTCTCCATTTCAATTTTAATTTCAATTTATCTGCGATTATAAACTCTGATCTATTGATAATATTGGCACACCAACACACCAGTTTATCAGTCTGGGTCTAATAAATATATTACGTTTAAGATAAGTGTATGTTCTAATATTAATAGCTACACCAGCGCATCATAGCATTGATAAATTTTCTATAAATAAAGCAAATCATGGTATTATTATTATTATTATTATTGCATTTGTTCTAATCCATTTGTGTTTTTATTGTACCAGCTCATCCACAGGACCTTGTATGGTGTGCCACCTAAGTCAAATTGTTGAAATTATGAGGCACTTATGTAATTTCTGTAGAAGGAGTCTCCAGTGTCAGCACTTAGTAGCTGTCGGAGCTAAAGCTGTACAGGAAATTCTACAGAATCGAGAGGTTTGGGAGGTGGGGGTTGAGTTTCCCGGGAACATGACAAGCTTCAAGAGACAAAAGAGAGAGGTATGAATGTAGGAATGACTGTTTGTAGCTGCTATAATGTAAGTGATAACAGGAACTTCATTAAATGCATCTATAAACAGATTAAAAAAGTATGATGTGACAAATTGAGGTGGTATAAGAGTAATAAAACCCTTTGGGATGTGCTGGAAAATTATCTATTAAACTGAGGGAGGTAAGAGTAACTCCTCTAATTGGGATAAGTAGAATAATATCTATAATCACATACCAACACACCTTAGGCGAAGGAGATTCTTTCCTTATCAGGACAATGATACAAAATGCCACTCAACAACAGAAAAGGGCATAAATATATTTACCATTTAAAGCATTAGATCGCCAGTATTTTATAACCATATGTACTGTTTAACTTTAACCCTAGGCCTCTATTTTGAGCCCATGCTCGAAAATGACATATCCAAACTGAATGGAGTATCCTATATCTCAGAAACTACAAGGTTTATTTGTATTATTTTGGTACAATAATGAAGGTAACACTTGCGAGATTACTGTCGAGGTGTTAGAATCAGTACATATGTACTTGGTCATAGTAAATGAAGAAGACACACAGCAGAAAATTGAAAATGTCATTTCTGCCTGACAGACATTTATGACAGATAATGACAGAGTTTTGACTGGTCACGTAAGCGAACTATGGTTCCGCCTAAAAGGAGAAATCTATTACAATATCCAATACAGCTTGTTTTTATGGAAATTTTGAACATTTTATTTATGGCAGACTCCAGCAGAGTTAGCATGACTCGGTCTCCTTGATTCGGATTGCTATGGGCGGTCTTACATTAATAGGGGCGGTACCATGAAAAATAAGAGGAGATTCTATGTAAGAAGCATGCACTTTTGTAACTGTCCTGTTCTCACACAGAGATGGAAGCGCATTTTGGAATCTTCCAACAGGATTCCATAGAGGTTGGGAAATAAATCAGGGAATGTAAAAGCAGCCATGTGCAATGTGAAAGCGGTGGCTTGTGTGCATGGTGTCTGCTGAACCCTGTAAGACTGCAGCGGCACATGACAGGATATCTGCTCCGAAACGGCATACGTGGACATCGGGATTAGCGTTCGGACCTGCGCTCATACAGCAGCTGTACTGGTGCTCACGGCGGACTTGTGTCAAAGAGACGTGTGTGCGACTGTGCTGTCACTGTTTCAACATCGGATATCCTTCAGAGAAAGACGACGTCTGATTGGATTGATTTTGAAACGAGAATAGACTCCAGCTGGAGATGGAGTCACATTCCACATGGCTGATAGGTGTGTGAGGAACTTGGGAGGAACTGTGGGAAATTTCTACAGGATAAGAGTGTTCAAGGTCAATCGTTTCAATAGAGGAGAGATAAGAGCTCCTTTACAAAGCATGTCCTATTCTGAAACTCTTGCTGTGTTTTTTTTTTTTTTTAAGGTGGGGGTAGACACCATCCACAACAAAGCATGCTGGGAGTTTCTTCTGGCATGTTCCATTAATGAAGAACATTGGCACCGGTCCAAAAATGGAAAAATGGCACAGAAGGGAGAAAGCATTGAGAGAAATATCTCTGCCTGAGCTTGATGCTCAAGTCAATTATTTTATGACTTGAAGTGACAATAATATGTCAAGAGGTCATAGCTGTCCACATGCCTCAACCACATAAAACATGAATGACCAAATTCAGTCGAAACCTACAATAAATGAATAAAACTGAACAACTCGTTATCCATTCAGCTTCTTATATAGCGTTAAAGCATTCCTCACATGCCTACCAAAATCTATTGTGCTTTATGTTCAATGAATGCACTTTAGAAAGAAAAAAGTACCTCATCCTTCATTCAGTGGCCCCCTTAAGTCCTTTTCTGACAGTAAGAGCCGGATTAAGTCTCAGTAGCGAATCAAAGCCAACGTACCATTTTCTGCATGTTGGCCGCCATGGGCTCGACCCGACTGCGCAGTCGATTGTGTTGTGTAACAATCTGAAAACGCTCCTTTGCCCCAAATCCTAGAAAGAAAAGCAAATTACTACAATCACCCCACTACAACACTACATCACATCTCCATGGCAACCGAGTGCAAGTGTGAGGTCGAGGGCAGGCTGAGGGGTGAAACAGTTTGTGCAGATGACGACAGTTTGATGAAAACAAAGCAGCAGAGCTGAAGTTCTAACTGGAAATAGACACAACATTAATTACACTGGCATGTTCTTCTTTCTCCACTCACTGCATTACAATACTAGCAACAAATATCAGGGAAAAAAACAGGCTTTTATTAAGACTAACAAATTATTGTTTCTATGGTAACAGATCATTCAGAGGAACTTGTACAGGGACATAATCTAAGTCCAGTAATAATCAGAGTAAGAAAAAAACTGTTGTTTTTAACAAAGAAAAATGTATAATCATTTATAATGTCATTTTTTTGTGTACGGAGATATTTATTTAACATCTGTGGAAGGAGTTTCCAGTCTCTGCATTTTGTAACAGTCAGTAAGTCTTCACGACAGAGGATTTTATGCATTCTGGTTTCTGTAACCACAGTTTTTTAGCCTCATTAACATCAAGAGAGAGAAATAAGCAAAGCAAAGTCGTTCATGAATAAAATGCTGTGGTATAGGAGGAATAAAAGACATCAGGATGTGCTATTACAGGAAACTAATCAACTCTGCTTTATCACCCCACTACATTGTTGAATATTTTCCTAAAACAGCACGCCACAAAGTGTTTTATTCCTTACTTATTATATACTAAATATTAAATGATTACACTCAAATAACACTCAAAATTACTCTTATAAATGCTGCAGGAAGAGACGTGTCTTTTTCACAAACCAAGGCTTTATATTCAGAAACCGAGACAGTATCCGAGTCTCACTTGCACTGTTGTATATTGTTGAACTATCAAATACATTTTGTCATTAGCCTTATGCATGTTTGGCACACATG
Organism: Notoglanidium macrostoma; assembly: GCA_030068235.1. Lineage (NCBI taxonomy): Eukaryota > Metazoa > Chordata > Actinopteri > Siluriformes > Auchenoglanididae > Notoglanidium > Notoglanidium macrostoma. Next base: position 21,565,376 of record JAQQZR010000037.1, on the reverse strand, counting down.
TTCTTCAGCTAAAAGTCTGCTGCCATGTCATCTTGGATGTGATGTCCTTTTTAATACAGTCTTATATACAGGAAATAAAAAATCTAATAAGTGATGTTTCCGAAATTTAGCGTAAAGAATTTTGAAGCTATGCTAAAGACATCTCAAATATACACCAACAACGTAAATTTGTAGGTTCTCAGAAAACAAAGTAAGTCGAAATTAAAGGAAAATAAAAACTATTAAATAGCATTAAAGTGTTACCTTTTTAAAAAAAATTATAAACTTGCATATTGATAAATGAAATATTTAAATATGTAAAGGAACTGTAATTCATTTAAATGATTGAAAGTCATGATAAAAATTGTGAATCTGTACATTTATATAAATATGACTGTAGTGTGTTTATAATTCAGGGCTTTCTTTTGCAGAATATAGCTGTGCATCACAAGGGAGTGTGGGAATGTGCTGTTAGAATAATAAAAAAAAAAATTTAATTATTTTTTAATATATAAATCCTGTACTATAAACGTGCTGAAGTGAGTTATGCACTACAATTCTTTTAAAGACGCTTTTCCATGATGTTTACTTTTTTTAAGCTTAGAGTATAATGGTATCAAAACAGCAGGAAATGTCAAGAAATCACACTTCCGGTCAAAACGAGTTCATTAATTCACTTCCTAGACTACAATCTTTAGCCTTTATATAAGAATATAATCACTATTATTATTATTATTATTATTACTATTATTATTATTATTATTATTATTAACAGCTACGTATTGACACGGACCAGGATTTTTTTTTTCCTGAATAGAAAACTTAACTTCATACAGGTGAGGCAGTGGCTCTCGCGCGTGCTGTACCTAGAGCCGAACCAGGCGCGTGCGACTTACCGCTATCAGGTGAATCGGCTCTTCGTCTTTTTCCGTCAAGCGTCCGGCACGCGCAGGTGTTTAACAGTGAAAAGAGGACTATAAGAGCTGAGGCAGAACTCCGCGGGTCCTTCGGGGGTCTCATCGTGGCCGTAAGAAGTTTCCAAACATGCGGTATAAAAAGTGAGGGTCTGTATTATTTGCCCCTCACTCCCTCACTCACCCGGTTGCTCGCGCGCGCTCCAGCCTCGTTCCCCGTCCTGATGACGTCACGGCATCGCGTCCAAAGAATCAGCATTTACGCCCTTCATCCAGTCTTTAATAACAGAGTAATTACAGACTTACACGTTCGTCTAAACTTTCAAGCTAACCTGTGTGCAGTCTTTAAATGTTTAACTGTCTTAAATAATCTTCTAGGATCTTTAACTGAATATGCCAGGGTTTATGAATATACATGATTATGCAAATTAGAACACGCCAATTTTTGCCCACCTGAGAGCCCAACTAATGTTAGCTGACTTAGCTTGACCACTAATAAACAAGTAGTTTATCTCTCATGTTTGAAATGATTGAAAATTCTTCTCCAATTAAACGGTGCTGTAATTATGCCTACAATGACTCGTCAGGGTAGCACATAACCACAAACACCTACAGTGACGGGGCTGTTACTAAAAAGAAGTAATGTATTACACTTCCTGTCGAAAGTAATCCACTGCACTACTTGCAGACATCCCACCCTGCAGAAACTCATTTCAGGGAGGTACCCCACTCACCTCTGTGTGTCTTTTACAATCATTTAACCCGCTATGGAGGCTGCACAGTGGTGCAGTGGTTAGCACTGTCGCCTCACAGCAAGAAGGTTCAATCCCCGGGTCCCCCAGGGTGCCTTTCTGTGCGGAGTTTGCATGTTCTCCCCGTGCATGCGTGGGTTTCCTCCCACAGTCCAAAGACATGCAGATTAGGTCAACTGGCTACTGTAAATTAGGTGTGAATGCGTGTGTGTGGTTGTTTGTCTGTGTTGGCCCTGTGGTGGACTGGCGACCTGCCCAGGGAGTACCCCGCCTCTTGCCCGAAGATGCTGGGATTGGCTCCAGTTTCCCTGTGACCCAGACGGATAAAGCGGTCTGGATAATGGATGGATGGATGGAACCCCCTATGGGCAATGCTGATATCAGTGTTGCAACAATGCAGCGCGCAACACAGTCACACTTTTTCCTGCTACGAGGCTACGGCTACGGCTACACTTTTCTATAATCTGAAGTGAAATGCATTTTATAACTTTCCTTTGCCATGGTGATGCTGGACAAAATACTAAACTGATAGATCAGAGCGAGAGGTCGACTGTAAAGGCCTCCCACAGAGAAAATAGACAGGTCTACTTAACAGAAAAATACAGATCAATTAGGATCCTCTCTCTTTGTTACTCTCTCAGTATGTTAGTCAGTCACTCGCTCCCTTTCTCTAAAGAGTCTAGATCTCGCACATGAGCTCGTTCAAAAACAAATTTCCTGAATATTGCATATAATTTGCTGGCCTCGGGGAGCCGCTATCAATATGCAGGAGACTCCAGGAACTTCTGGGAGAGGTGGGATGTACGTACTTGTTGCATTACTTTTGCAATAACATTGATGTTACCTGTTATCTATATGTTATCCTATTATCTGTATTTTTTCGGAAAGACGGAGATTCTACTGTAGGATCAGGCAACATCTCCCCTATGTGTATCATTTTACAAGCCTGTTCATCTCTGCTTTTGTTACCTGTTGAAAAGCAAGCTTAGGCTGCATGGTTGGGGTTGGCACAAGCATGCAGTATTAGTAACCGTAATGTGATTACTGAATTTAGGAACAGTAATGCATTACATTACTGCGTTATCCCCAACACCTCACACCTCACAGGAATAGATAGCCGCTAATAAACTAACTCGCTATTGTTACAGCAGGATTTCAATATTTAAGTTCATTTTTATTTTGTAACCATTGAGCTAGAGACACTTTAGGGTTCAAGAATGATAATGCAAAACAGCTGTAGGAATGAAACTTGTGTTGTGTTGAGTATCAGGATTTTTTTGTCGCTTTGCTTAAATATGGAATTGCATGCATCACTTTTATATCTAAGTCAAGAGTCATTGCATTTCTGTTAAACTTTAAAGACTTTGAGCAACATTCTTCTGGACAGCTGACAAAAAATATCCTGGGATAGACAACAAACCCAACTGTCAGCAAGAGCGAGTGGTTCTGAGCATCTGGATAAAATGTTCCAGAGGGGGCAAAGCCTCTGATTCTGAAATCATCATGCAAAGACGTTTCCCTTAAAACTGACCAGAAAAAAAAGGTTTTAAATGTAATCTAATGTGACCATTTACGATAAATCATTTGGATAAAGCTTATTCTCAGCGGATTATGATTTGTTTTCATCAAAGCACAAGAGCTTTTCTGGATTCTCATGCCTCACAAAAACAGAAATGAGGTTCTTCAGTTGAAGCTCTTACTAACCACCCAAGTCCAAACACGCTCCTATCACCTCTGGTAATTTCAACATGGGTTGATCTTTGCGTTTACCATCAGAGAAGGTTACTTATCAATATTTATAATTAATGTGATATTCAATGGTTTTCAAGATTTATCATTTAGTAAGATACAGAGTTGACATTATTTAGCTTAAACATCTGTCATGTTCATATTTCCTACATTACCCAAAATGTTATTTGACTACCCAATGATGGTCAGAGCGATGCAGCAGCACTTTAGTTATTTACTCTGTCCAGTTCTCTCACCTCCTCATCAAGATACCTCTCCTCAAACAGATCAGCTTCCAAATCTTCAACTTTCAACTGTCAACACCATCACACGTATCATCTTGTAAATTGCTAACTAGCCGAGTCAAGCCCTTGCCATTACGTGGTGCTAAATAGCTGCGTTGTATTCGGGAACCTTTGGATCAATGTCTCCACTACTTTTACTCTGGATTTCTCTTTAATTTGGCATTCAACGTTGCTGGAAATCATGAATGAGAAACATTAATGCTCATGGATGATATCATTGTAAATTTTTTCTCCTATTATAACTATAGTAGCAATAACAATATCACCCTGTGACATCAGCATGGCAGAAGAATGCTAACTTCTCACAGAAATAACAAAAATACTGCACTTACCAACAATTTAATGTATCATAAATTAATAAAATATCAAAATATGTAATGTGTTTTAAGGTAGAGTTTGCCATTAAAGAGGTACTGCACACTGAAATATGTTTTCTGAGCTGTAAACTAAATAATATGGCTGTACTGTGATGAAACATATGGTGTTAATATTGAAAAAATTGCCATATTTATAAAAACCTGAATTTTATGGGTTGAAAATGGCTCCCCATGCCCTTGATTGGGAGTCTGCGAAACCGTGCTCATTTTCAAATATATGCTGATTGAGACTCCTCATTCCCCCCTCCACCCCCCTCCTCCGCCCCCCTCCTCCGCCCCTTGCCCACTGTGGGAGGAGTCAGGCTCAGAGCTGTGAGTGAAGTTACACTTTAAGATTGAAGCCCTAAAAGGCCATGGAGTCACATATATCCCTAAAGCTAGCTTTCTGAATTCATCTTCAATGCCTAATTTGCAATTTTGATCGATCTGATCAAACGATGCAACTACACTTAAGCCTTAATTATGTAAAATGCAAGACACATCCAACTACAAAGTTAAATTACCTCCCAATGCTCTGCTTGGCAAACGCCCCTGTGAGAAATTTATCCAATATTGGATTTAAATCTTCAACATCACTGAAGATGCTGACATTCACTGAATATAAAATGTTTTCTGGTATGTAGTGAAGATACTGCACAGTAATGTTCATATCCATTTTACCAACATAATATCAGTAAAGAGTTTCTGTCCTGACATGCACTGAGGAAGGGAAGGATCTCCCTGCAGAGGGCAGAGTGTTTCTACACTGGTGCTAGAACCGCTCAAGGGCAATGCTGTTCTCGAACGGAGTGACTCACGTGAATGTGAAAATGGCAACAAGACTGGGTTCTCCATCAGCATTTTATTTTAAACTGACTAACAGTCAGCATGGTACATTGATGGGCCATGATGTAATGTCACTGTTACACGTTTGGTTTAAAATGTTAAGGAAATTCGACCTAAAGTTATTGTTGTAGTAATAATAGTTTTCATATAGCAGGCAAAATGAATAATCATATGAAACAGCAACATCTAGAGGTCATGAAAGCATGCGCTAGCTTCGCCGCATCACATTAGACTAGCATGTTTCATTATAACTCTTCTTTGTCTCAAAAGATAATATGCAATTTTAGGGATTGCACAGAAAATAAATAATAAACCAGGGTCCTTGACGGTAACGTTTGTTTTTAGTTTCACAGAATAGACATAAAGTGAAGTAAGCAACCTTATACCACAGCGCTGTTTAATCTGAAGTGTTGATTTATTTTCTATAACAGCAGCTCTGACAGTAGTTTCTTCAGCAAGGCAAATTACAGGTTTATTGACAGGCCCTTTTGTGTTTATTTAACATTTATGGAAGGAGTCTCCAGTGTCAGGGCTTTGTAACATATACAGGTAAAGCAGTAGTATTAATTTTCTGACATGGTTGGACTTATTTTTTTTCTTTTTTTTTTAGTTTTGCAGCTTCTTTGAAATATGGCAAGCTGAATTATTTACAGAGAGACTGGTTAAGGAATGCTATATATTGCTTATAATGTAACAGGCACCAATTTTTTTTTTTTTCTAGCAGACATTCAACAACATTAAATGTAAAAATAATGGATAAACAGTACTTTTTTTTTTAAATATAAAATTGTTAGCGTTGGCAAATTCCTGTGGTGTAAGAGGAGTAAAACAGTTTAGGACAAGCTGTTATGGAGAATAATCCACATTGGGGTAGAATCAGTAACTCTGTTTTACTCTTTCTTTCATCACACCATCTTGTCATTGATTATTTTCCTATAACAGCACGGCCCATTGTGTTGCATTCCTTTGCAGGTGGACTTTGTTGAGGAGAAGGAACTGGAACAGACCCTTGTGGGAAAATTTTTAAGCTCTGAATCATTTCCCTCTAATGCGAGCAAACTGTTAACGATCTGACAAATACAGCATAAAACGACAGTGTTTTCAAGCAAGTTTTGTAATGCACATAATTAAAAAACACAATTTATTATCATTTTCAGGAAACCAGAAACCTGAAACACATCATGCTTGTTATTTCTACTTTTGCCCAATAAAAATAGGTCCGTTGCACTGATATGTGCCTGAGATGTTGTTGACAAGCGGATTTTATATTCCTCCGGGTTAACAAATAGGCTAGTATAACTGAATGGCTTTTATGAGGAGAAAATTTGGCAAGTGCTTTCAAAAAAAAAAAAAAAAAAGGAAAAGAAGAAAAACACCGGTCTACGGTGGCGGGTTATAAAAATGAGCTCTGTAGACGGCAGAAGGCTTTCATTTGGATGGCTCCTGAAACTGGCCCCAAGTTCTCTGGACTTTCACCACTTTTCTGGGACTTTTAAAGACTCAGGACTTTTAACAAGATTCCCCAGAATCCTTTTTTTTTTTTTAGTATTGTTTGAGTATTGTGTAAGCTTTTATTTGGAAAATGAGTCAACTTTGCATCATACTGCTGATTATGTGTATCGGTCCCAAGATCTATGGGCAGGTGAGTGAAGAAGATACCAATCTTTTATTGTAAATCAAAGATTGAAGATTTTGATGATACAAACCAGGTTTGTAGTGTTCATCCTTAACACATTCATTCTGTTAATCCTTATGAAATTTTTATTTAAATAATAAGAAAAGACCAAGTTTGTATAAATGTGTTATGGTAAGTATGGGTATGAGATTCTGTTCAAAAATATATATTAAAATACAAATCAAAGCAACATTTGATGCTTGACACTTTCACGTGTAACCTGAAGATGTAGTTTCATATGTTCTGCTTGAGGCAAAATATTTGCACAGGAAGTGTTTAAAGGTCAAAGACAGACCTCATAGCTGTGTGTGTGTGTGTGTGTGTGTGTGTGTGTGTGTGTGTGTGTGTGTGTGTGAGAGAGAGAGAGAGTTCAACAGAGAGAACTGTCACTCGTACAGAAACCCTACACTGAACGCACCAGCCTAACTTTAGTCTATGAGCATGCACATTATATAGCTTAGAAAGTAAAAAACTAGAAATTTGTTGTAAAGACTGTATTAATAGAATAATAATAATAATAATAATAGCATTGCTGTCATCATCGTCGTAATCCAGTTCACCAGTCATTAACCAATCACTAACCAGCTAAACTGGACACTTATCCGTTACAAAAAAGTAGTTTATTTTTATGTCTACTAGAGGGTTATCCATGTTTATTACAAGTATGCTAATGTATACAGTACTTGGAAAGAAGTACACTAAGTGTCAAGAATACTTACAGTTTACATTTGGTATACTACCATGTCTAAGTATTCTCGAAGAGGATATGAGTCCTATGACTAGTAACATTGCTAGGGAAAGTATTTCCGAGTATACAAAACACTCAAGTCCATGTTAAATTGGGTTTTATGTGATAAACTAATATGCTCAGAATACTTTCTCAAATTAAGAAACCCAAAATCCTTTACTTATATAGACAGTGTGTCTCTAAGGGCAGTTTTAGTATGCTACGATTATATACTGAAGGTGTCTATAGTATAATCCTGTAACAGAAATCTTACTGAAGCTTGAGCCAGTGTGCATTAACTCTGTGTGAAATTACTGTAAATAAATTGAAATGTTTTGCAGAAGCCCTATAAAAAAGAGAGCACTGTCAAACTGCATTACTCTCTCTTAAAGCACGAGCCATCATAATTCCATGATTCATAATCAACAAACAAGATGTTTTCATAGGATGTGCAAATATTTAGCTTACTTACATAAGTAAGTGCCCTTCCCCTTGATGGCAGCCAATGAGAAGCGAGGAACCCTGCATGTACTGTACTGTGAATGTTAAAGGTTGAACTGAAGCACTTCATCCCGTAATGCTCAAAAGGAAGAACGTACAGCAATATTTCATATTCTAAAGATAAATTCAAGAGGATGGGCTCCATTTTGAGTCAGGGTCACTTCCTCATGTCATGTCATCTCAGGGAGATTGTCCTTGCCAGATCTAAATCTGCATCCGGATTGCTGTTTTGTGACGATGTCTATTTACAGTAGAGGCTCACATGTTCTCCTGATATCTGTATGGGTTTCCTCTGGGTTCTCTGGTTTCCTCCCACCTCCCAAAAATATGTTGGATTGGTGATACTAAATTACCGCAAGTCCAGCAAGGTTCCCTGTTATAGACTGGTGTCCTATCCAGAGAGTATTCCCACCTTGCTCCCAGTGTTCCTGGGATTGTGAATTAACACACTATTCGGTCAAACATTATTAGATACCATCACACCCATATGTGGTTCTTCCCCAAACTGTTGCCACAAAGCTGGAAGTCTAGATTGTCTTTCTATGCTGTAGCATTACAATGTCCCTTCACTGGAACTAACAGGCGCAAACATGATCCAGCACAATAATACCCCCGTGCACAAAGCGAGGTTCATTAAGACATGGTGCGTTACGGTTGGAGTGGAAGAACTCGAGTGTCCTGCACAGAGCCCTGACCTCAACCCCACTGAAGACCTTTGGGACGAACTGGAACGCACCTCAGACCTCCTCACTCAACATCAGTGCCTGATCTCTCGCTAATGCTAATGAACTCCACAGCCACACTGCAAAATCTAGTGGAAAACCTAGCGGGAATAAAAGAGTGGAGGTAATTCTACAGCAAAGCGGGACTAAATCTGGAAGATGTTCAACAAGCCCATATGAATGTGATGGTCAGACGACTACAAACTTTTGGTAGTGCACTTCCAATCAATTCCACTGGAAAACACTAGTTAACAGTATTTATTGGATTTCTTGTGTTCCTTCTCAATCACTACTGATAACGTATCACCAAACTAGAGGTGCGTCATTAAGTGTAAATACAATGGTCAGTAGCCGGGTTTCCGTTGCCGAGATATTTTTTTAGTTTTAACAAAACACAATTGCGAATGGTGTGTGTTTCTACTGAATAATGTTAAGCAATTAAAGTTGGGTTTTCTCCTCTCGTGATGATTTCTCCTCTCGCAATACCTCTTACAGAGTGCTCTTTTTTCAAAAAGATAGCATTTTCACTTGCTCGTCATGTGGTGTCATGTGAGTTAAATGCTAAATAAAATTTCCATTCAAGTTTTATGAATTTATTGAATTGTCTGAAACACCATCTCATGTGAGCATAAAAACTTTTTTTGCAATATTTTAGGGGTTTTTTTTCAAAAAATTTTTTTAGTTTGCAATTTCAAATTGCACATTAAGCAGGTTATTGGAAACATGGCTAGCAATTGGCTGTGTAAATCTACACTCTGGGCTAGAAAGAAATCAGCCCCAGCGCCTATTGTCTATTTCATACATGTAGTATTGTTGTATTTGGTCCCACCAAAGTGTGAAAAAAATCCACTCAAGCCATTTGTTAACAGCAAACAGGATGGAATGGATGTCAATTTTTTTTAAATCAAACTCATTTATTCAGTTTCTTAATTTATTTTCATTTATCTCAATCCCGTGTCTCTGAAGTAGGGTGAGATTCTTGCCAACAGTTTTCACTCTAGCATTTCGACACAGACCTGGCTGTTTCTATCTTCTGAACAAATTATCCAAAGTCCTTCGACTGAACCACATCAGCCCTTCCTTTCTGTAAGCAGCAAGATTTTCTCGGTGCACGTAAAGCTCTGCATGCACTCTGTTCATTCACCTCATGAGCACAATCTAGTCTTTCAGCTCTGAGCTCCGTCCACCACTTACAGGTGACGTCATGTACGTCATGAGGCCAGACACTGCATCATTCACAACTGAACACAGTCCACAGAATAAAACCACCACATGCTTTAATCGTTAAACGACTGGCAATTAGACAGATAAGGAGAAGCCAGGGTTGTAAAAAGAAGTTGAATGTGTGATACCGCACGTCATTCATTACTTTCCTACAACAGCACATCCTCATTGTGTTTTCTTCCTTACTTAACTCCTTGAACTCCAAGAAATTAGTGGGTCCAGTTTACATTCCTACACACATTTCTTATTAGTTTCACTAAGTAATATGTTTTAATACGAGTAACATATGAATAAGCCTGGAGCTTAAGGAATTTTAATTATGATTGCTTTCCTGGCAGCTCGCTCTCTCACAGCACCGTGTCTGTTCCCACAGGAATGTCCCAGTACTCAGGAGCTGCAAAATTCCCTACGCCAAGCACAAAAGCTGCTCGCTTCACACGAGGCCTCGTACCTGCAGAGTCTCCGCAGCCTGAAGAGGAAAATCAGCCAGCTGCAGAACAGCACGGCCCGTGCGATTGCCAAACCCAGTGATAGTAGGGGCTTCTGATGATTATAGTTGGTGTGTGGAGAAAAAACAAAGTGGATATAATCATGCATTGACTCATTCTTTGTTTCTACACAGCTTCCTGTCCAAAACTGGAGGCTCCCCTCAATGGACGAAAATTAGGGAAGGTTCTACTGCCAGGTCACGAGGTTCACTTCCTGTGTGACTCAGGCTACGAGCTGGTGGGCTCTGAGACGCGGCAGTGCAAGGAGTCGCTCACCTGGAGCGGCCAACAACCTGTCTGCAAGGGTCAGTTATACACACATGGAAATAAATATGAATATAGAACTGGTTATAAGGCTAAATAACCCGATATAAGACCTTTATGTCAGTTACTGGAATGTTTTAGTTTTTTTTTCCTTGTCAAGTTGACATACCTGAGTGAACTCAGAGTTTTGATGGTATATGGTTATTACACTCGAATGTGTTCATAGGGCTACATAACACCTACTTAACCCCCACCTACTGTATGGCAACGGCTAAACATTTATAAAGGCTTACCTGTCTCAGTTGTTGGGCTGGTTTTGACAATTTCACATTAAGTCGACATAACACTTGTGTAAAGTGATGGAATTTGTTGACATAAGGATATGTTACGACTATATACTAAGGTGTTTCTAAGGCTACACAACACCTGCATAAGCCTTTATGACAACTGACATAAAGTTACATAAACAATTATAAAGATACAAGGCTTATCCGTCAGCTGTTGGACTGCTTTCACCAGTTCTGACGTTAAGCAGTCATAACATCTCAGGAAAGTGGTACATTTAACTCGGCATAAAGTTGCTATAACACTTGACCGTGTTCATTAGGCTCCATTACATGTACATTAGGTTATTGGATTGCTTTTTATCAATTCTGATATCAAGTCCACCTACTGTTGAAGATTTTTTTTGCCATAAGTTTGTTATAACACTTGGCTTTGTTCATAGGTTTATATGGCACCATCTTAAGCCCTATATGACAACTGACATAAAACAGAGTCAGCTTATCATTATGTAGCACTTATGTATGAAATAACTGCATTGTGTCAGTTGTTATGATGTTTTAATGTACAATAAATAAGTTCACAATAGTGGCCTAACCACCTTAGGTCATCGCTGTGATCTGTGTTACCTGATTCTGGTGTGGACGTTTTTATGACAGCTAACATCTGTTAGAATGAGCTTTTATAAATGTTGATGTAGGTTTATGTCATTATCATAAAAATCTTAGGTGGCTGTATGGACACAACCCAAAAAAAGCCCAAACCTCTGCAGCGTGGAAACGTTAAAAAAGCCCATATATTTTGTGCAGAATAGTAAAATTTTTGGCTTAGTTCCTGTGTCACGGTTGCTTTCTCACTTCTTATACTTGTCTAGCCTCATTACTCATCTTTTTTCAACTCCACCCATCACCCTCATTTCCCTCATCATTGCTTTTTATTTCTCCTGTCTCTAAAACGTTCTTTTACACATTGCTTACGTTATGACCCGCATTGTTTCCCAGGAAAAGAAGTTTTCGATTTCACATGCTCCTCAGCATGATTGAGTTTCATTTGGCTTCTGTAAATTTTTTGGCCCTGTGCATTGTTTTACACACCATTTAATTCCAGACAGCAGTCCAACAAGTCGATTAGGCTCAGAGAACGCTCCATCGGCACGAGAGAAAGCTGGCTGTGAAAGCACAGAGCACAGGACATACTTTACTTAATCTCTGCATCAGTATCATAGTATAAAGTTACACGAAGCTATCAGAACTCCATACCTTAATGCATCTGCTTGGTGTTAGGGACAGATTAATGACCGAATTCCTGTCTTTCCTCAGAAATCAACGAGTGTGCCTCTTCACCTTGTGCCAATGGGGGTTCATGCACAGATGAAGTGAATGGATTCACATGTGCATGTGCCAGAGGATGGGCTGGACCTACGTGCCAATCACCAACACCAACATGTGAGGCTAATGAGATTCTTTGAAAAACAAGGCATTCTTAATTCAGATTTATTTCAGATATTTTTCTCCACACACTGAGGTCAGATGTTTACATACAGTCATCATGGACATGAACGTTATGGCAATGTTGGGCTTTCAATTTCATTGAACTGTTTTTTTCTGTGAAAGAACGATTGTACAACATACATCTTTAATGAAAAAAAACAAGTATTTGGCACACACGTTTTCATTTATTTAGCATTTTCTGAAATCACAACATAATCAAAAGCATTTTTTTAACCTTTGGCATGGCACCTTAATTTGCCATGGACTGAAAGGCTATCTCAGAAAAGAAGCCTCTGCTCGAAAATCGACACATTCAAGCTCAAATAAAGTTTGCAGCTGACCACATGGACAAAGAAAAAACCTTCTGGAGGAAAGTTTTATGGTTAGATGAAACAAAGAATGAGTTGTTTGGCCACAATGACCAGAGGACTGTCCAGCATAGTGGTGGTCGCATCATGTTCTGGGGCTGTTTTGCTGCCAGTGGAACTGCTGCACTGCACAAAGTGGATGGAGTAATGAAGAACCTCAGAATTCCTAGGCGTAACCTCAAACCATTTGGAAGACACAATTGGGAGTTCCAACAGGACTCTAACCTGGAACAAACATCAGAGCTCGTTGTGGAATGGATAAAGCAGGATAACATTAAGTCCTGACCTCAACCCTATCGAAGATATGTTGATTAAGCTTAAAAGATGGGTCTGTGCCAGGAAACACAAATTGAATTAAACTCTACCAGCTTTGCCAAGAAGAGTGATCAAACATCCAACCGGAATTCTGCCAGAAGCTTGTTGATGGCTACCAAAAGCGTCTGGTCAAGGTGAATCTTACTAAGGGACATTTAAACAAATATTAGGTAATAGGATTAGACTGTCAATTTTAAATCTCTTATTTGTTTCAATTAGACACACCAATTTAATGAAAAGTTTGTGAAACTCGATCACTTCATGTTAATGACGTGTAAGAAAGCGATTAATAAATCAAGAAAAATAAGTCTAGGGATACAATTAGGTCAAAAGAATCGTTGCGCTTTAAACGGAGCAAGCATTAATGTATGTCTGGTGTCACTGGCACACTGCAGTGGCCGAGCTGCATTGCTGGAAAATTTTAGCACACAACAAAATTAGGATGCACTCTTTCACTGTTTAGATAAATTTTGTACCACGTGCTGTGAGCACGGAAGCACGGTGGTGCGGTGGTTAGCACTGTCGCCTCACAGCAAGATCCTGGATTCGATCCCTGGGTCACCCAGGGTGCCTTTCTGTGTGGAGTTTGCATGTTCTCCCCATGCATGCGTGGGTTTCCTCCCACAGTCCAAA
>JAQQZR010000037.1:21519136-21551707 GCA_030068235.1 Notoglanidium macrostoma | reverse complement strand
GGATTGGCTCCAGCTTCCCCGCGACCCAGACGGATAAAGCGGTATAGATAATGGATGGATGGATGGATGTGTTGTGAGCACGCTTGGTAATTTACAGCTGATTGGCATTTATCAGTGTACAATTTTATCAATGCAAGTATGAAGACAATTACAAAATTATTCACACACATTATTTTGTGGTCACTAATGGCACTGAGCTGGCAGAGGTGGATCATAGCAGTACACACAGGAATTCTGCATTTATGGTCAAGACCTATCTGTTCCTTTTTAGAAAAGTGGCCAAATAGCTCCAACATACGATGTGAGCTTATCACAGGATGATATATGTCTGTATTTTCAAATATATTTGCCCACAATACAAACTTGTTGTGGAGAGCATTTATCGATAATAAAGATGTCAGTGGATAGAAAACATTGTCTCAGTGTAGACAAAACAGAAAATATAATGTCACAGGCCCCTAGTTATTAAAATAGTTAAATATACACTGTACCCTCAAGCCATGACTAGACCTAACAACCTTCAAGACACAGGAAATACATGCATCAAAACATTTCTCAGTCCCGGCACCCAGGTGAGAGAACGAACTTCCCCTGGCTGCTGAGGTTTTTTCCAATCCTCAAACACAAAAGGAAATCTTGGACTTGGACATTAATTATTGGTTTACTTCCGCAACAACACTGTTGTCTGTTTCTGGCATTATCTTAAATTGGTGGAATTTTTAGATTCGGTTTGATCTGCCCAAGCTTAAAGACATGTTTGTTTCCCAAGTAGACAACCAGGCACTTCTATAATAAAAGTGTGGAAGAACGTGTCTGCCAGATGCTGTAAATATAAATAAAACCAACAAAATTCTGTACTACACAAGTGCACAAGCACACATTCAGAGTAATGATGTTTGAAATACATTTTTTTTTTTAATTGCACACTAGTGAGGCTATTTTTAGGTCTCATAGTCTTAAAAAAGATGTGAAGGCAAAAACACTCTCAATATAAATATATATTTAAAAAAAACTATAAACAGTCCAGTTCAACTTAAATGATTCACTGTGTTGCATCAAAAGCTTTTCATGAGATATGTATTTTCTACAACCTATAATAGTCGTTTTATTGCCAAGACATTTTTCATATGTCGACGGGCACAAAACGAAAGTAAAGGTGCAGTCTGTAATTTCAAAAAGAGCTTCTAGACCCATACTAATCATAGAATTTTAAAGATACTATATAAAACCTGCGATTCGCAATATAGTCATGTAATGGATCAAGCTTTCTTTATTTCAGGCTTCTGTTTGACATTTTTTTCAACCCATTAACTTTTCTGGTCTACTCTTTAACTATTGCAAGCCCCATTATAATGTGCACTATGCTATATGCAGCTGATAATTGTTTTCCAAAATATCATTCTCCTTTAGTTTTTGCCATCACAACCAACATCTCTGCTGCCACCTCCGGAACTGCAGCTGCCACCTCGTTTCCTTTAACAACACTGCTTCCACATGTGCAGCCCTCCAGGTGCAGCCAGGTCCAGGGCACCACACACTGCACCTGTGAGGCAGGATATACCATTTCAGGCCGGGACACCAGCATCTGCACAGGTGAGCACTCGTCACACCAAATAAATGAATAAATAAATAATAAAAAGGATATTACTCAGATATCTACAGTATTTAATAAAACTACAAAATATTCCTGACCAAGGCCTTCAACTTGATCATATACCCATTTACATGGGGTAAAAAATCTCACCTTATGGGCAAAAAACAATTGTATAAACCTGTATCTCAAAGAGGAGGATGGCTCTACCAAATTTCACGTCACTGTGACCCCACCTCCTCGTTACAAGAACAAAGGAAGTCTCTGTAGTGATGTTGGGTGTCAAAATCAGAAAATTGTTCATAAACACATTTGTTTTTATTACAAACAATTGAATCAGACACTTTTCCAAGCCCAAAAAAAGATTTCCATGCAATTCAGAGGGTTGGAAGTGCCCATTTTATTTACTACCATATCAGTGAAGTCAGCTTGCTCACTAATAATTTAACATTCTTAGCTTGCTAGTTAGCTAATATGTCTAATTTATATTGCTTTAACCAACCTACTTAACTCACCAGATGTCTGCATCAAGAAACTAGTTAGCTAATGCGCTAGACAGCTAGGTCACGTTCTTACTGAGGAGTTGCCTATATTGAACACGTTTCGCTAGCTAGTTTGTTTCTTGTGATTGTAAAACATTACGTCTTGGACGTCCCCACAATTGACAAGGTTGTAAGAAACTTGTACTTCTACAATTTATCACTAGAATAAATCCTCAGAGATTAAATGATAGATGTATCCAGGTATTGCAGATTAGACCACCACTTAGCCACTGAAATAAGAACCTTCTAGACACCATCGAAGGTGTTAGTTTAGCCAAATAGTGCTCCGACTGTTGTTGTTGCTAATCAATAACAGTATGTGGATAACATTTTAGCTCACGCTAACCTGATTCCTAAATAAAGTTCTTGATGAATTCCTCAGTCAGATTATAACCATCATGTTGCTAGGTATTAATGTAATGGGTCTTATTGTAACCAAGTTGCCTGTGCATGCTTAAATTAGAAATGAACGATGTCTCTCTTATGGTATTGGAGGAGGTGTTTCTTTCCCCATTAAAATTAGATAAATCAATTAGGTTGCTGTTATGTAGCCCAGAAATCAATTATGTAGCCTCTTCAACCATAACATGATCAGGAATTGAAGCTAAATCAATCCCAGCTCAAAATCAACTCCATGTCATTCCTAACGTCCATCTCCCTAAAGCCCTCTTTCGTACCTAGTAGGTTAAGAAGTAAATCTGGGATTATGTTTAGAGACATCCCAATTTTTCAGAATGCCAGCCCTCCTAAGACGGATGATAGTCTTAGGTCAGACACTGAAGCAGGATACACAATATCTTCCATTTATAGCTCATTACAAGCCACATACATGCTATCAATGGATGGTATTATGGCATTGTAGGAAAAGGATTTAGGAGAGATTCCCAAAACGATCTTGGAACCTTGTTTGAGGAACATTGACACTTGTTCTTCTCGGTCTTATAATACAGTAGTATCCAGGTTACACTACTTAAAGACAAGACTACATACTTTTTTTCAAACATTCCTCCAGTATGTGATAAACACAACATAATGCTCATAATCTCTCACTCATGGCTTTGCTTTCTGCTATAAACTGCCGGATTTCTGGTAGAACATTTTTGAAGTGCTCTCAAATGTGCTACAAATGTAAGCCTGACACCAGAAATCTCTCCTCATTTATGAGAAGTTTCAGTAAGATTCTGATCCACTCAACAGAAACTGCTCTCCTATACCTTCTTTGGGGCAAAATAAACATTACTTTTATTCTAGAAGAAGAAGGAAATTCCTTCTGTCATGTCATGTGATGATCCGATTTACTTTGAAAAATAAGGTCATCCAGGTTAGCATTTAGCAACCTTTACTTGTTTAACTTGGTGTATTAGAGGAGGAAATATATTATACAGGCACTCTAGAATTTCCCCAAATGGGTCAAGTGGTAACTGGGTAGGGTGGGGGAATGGTTAGGGGATGTTTGTTTCCTGCTTGTAAGGTACACAAGAGGGTTTGATATTCATGCATATTCCTGTACATATTGGACTCCTAATAAAATAAAATAAAAAAAAACAACTACATGCTGTTTTCATGAGAATGTTACAACTATCCTTAGGGCTCAAACTGGTTCGTTGATGCAATCAATGAGAAGCAAAAACAAGCAGCTTGCTTCTCAAACCAGCTCAAAAGTACAGACAGAAATACAGCTTAGATATATTATTCTAAATAAATACCAAGCTTCTTTATTTAGTCACATTCATTGTGAGATCAGACTACCACACAGAGTCAGTCATTGAGGATGCAGTAATGAATTGGGAATTAAACCTGGACTTGGGTTCTAGACCTTTGACTCAGACTCTAAAGCTAAGGAATCTAGACTTGATTAGGTCTCTAAAGCCAAGGGTTCGAAATTCAAATTAGACTTAAAAGCTAGGAACTCGACTCAGATCCTCTGTTGCTCAGAGTCTACAGCTAAGGACTCAACAATGGATTCTATGTATAGAAAGTCAGGATTTGATTTGGATCTACAGCTTGAGACTCTGGAGTCAATTCAGACTCTACAGGACTATAGAGTCAATTCAGATTCTGTGGCAATGACATCAACTTGAATTGTAAAGTATGGTATTCTGGACTCTATTCAATCTCTAGAGTTAGGGACTATAGACTCAAATCTATGGTTTGTGACTTTAACTGATTCTAGAGCTAGGGACTCGACTCTGCTGTTTGGGATTCTGGGCTAAACCCTATAGTCGATTTGGACTCTAAAGCTGAGAACCCTGGACTCAACTCGGAATATTTGACTTGATTTGGACTCCAAAGCTAAGGACTCTGGGCATGATTGAGAATCTATGGCTTGGGGCTTGAATGTAGAGCTAGGAGCTCTGAAAACAACTCAGACTCTGCTACTTGAAACTCTGCTCTAGCCCCAAACTTTACTTTAGAGATGATTCAAATTCTAAACCTAAAAACTAATAACTCGAATAACTCTATTAACTAATAATTCGGAATCTATAGTTTGTGACTCAACTTGATTCAGACTCTAGGGCTAGGGACTAGACTTGGACTCTGTTGCTCGAGACAGAGTCTCCACTCAGATTCTGTTACTTGGGCCTCTGGAATAGTTTGAGTGCTAAAGTCAGACTCTACAATCTAGTTGATTTGGTCTCTTAAACTAGGACCTCTGGACTTGACTCAGATTGCAGTATATGACTAGGGACTCTGGATATGACTGAGAATCTCTGGAATCAACTAGGCTGCCTAGTACTAATTTGGAGTTGACTCAGACACTAAAGCTAGTGACTGTAGCTTCAATTTGATTTCCATGGCTAGGAATGTACAGCTTTGAAGTCTAGAGCTTACAAATATAATATAGACTCAACTTGGAATCTATGGGTTGGGGCTCAACTTGATTTAGACTCTAGGGATTTTGCTGCTTGGGACGCTGGACTAAACTTTACAGTTGATTTGAATTCTAAAAGCTATGAAGTCTAGACTCAATTCAAACTATAGACCCAGGGATTATAGACTCAAATTGACTGTAGACAGTCAGTAGTTCCAGAGACTGGATACAAATCAGACTATTAATGGATTTGGAGCGACAGTCCTTTTAGGTGCCAATAAAATGACACACCGGAATTCTGTGATCCTGTGCGTCTGTTTCTGGTATTTTCACAGATATTGATGAGTGTGAAGTGTTCCATAATGGGCCAGCAGGTCGTTTGTGTGTGCATACTTGTGTTAACACCCCGGGTGGTTATCGCTGTTCATGCCCGGCTGGCTACGACGTGAGCCGAGATGGCCGGGGCTGCAGAGGTGAGTCACCCTGAGAGCATCACCATTTGCATTCTTTAGGTTAATCAGAAAGTATTGAGGATAAATCTAGATGATTTTTATGCATACACACACTTTCTCCCAATCCTGCATACAGATATCGATGAATGCGCCACAAGGCAGAACAACTGCACCCGTGATCGGCTGTGTATCAACACATATGGAGGTTTTCAGTGTGTAAAGGTGGAGTGTCCACGCATCCGGAATGCAACCTACGTCAAAACCTCACCCACGTAAGTGCATCAATAGAATAGGACAATCTATGTTACTGTTAATTAATATGTTCACAAATAACAGAGCAGTGCCTCTCAAACATTGTGCAGCCAAATTCATCTGGAGTCTAATCCAACCTTTCAAATAAAAAATCTGCTTTAAATTTGGAAACAGTCGATGTATTTCCTTCCTGAAATTTTTCATCCAAAGAACCCATAGCAGCTCCATTGTGTTTTACACTTTTCCCAAAAAATTATTATCTCTGCCAAGGGGGTTATGTTTTCAGTGCAGTTTGTTTGCCTGTCTAGTTGTTTGTCTATATGTTTGTCTGTATGCAACGAAACCTACAAAACTGATTTCCATGAAACTTGGTGGAAAG
Source organism: Notoglanidium macrostoma (assembly GCA_030068235.1). Taxonomy (NCBI): domain Eukaryota; kingdom Metazoa; phylum Chordata; class Actinopteri; order Siluriformes; family Auchenoglanididae; genus Notoglanidium; species Notoglanidium macrostoma. The sequence continues at coordinate 21,545,679 of JAQQZR010000037.1, read as the reverse complement.
GTGTAGCATGGGCCAAGGAAGAACCTAATACATTTTGAACAGATCCGAGTCATGGGGTGGATCCACGAATTTGGTTTCGATTTCGCTAACATTGTGAGATATGGCACGTGTCCTTGGTGGAAGTCTGCACTCAACAATATCATACATCATAGATGCATCCAGTAGATGGCAGTTCAGTTGTGACAAAACATAGCCAATGTAGAAATATGATCACTCCAGTGGTAATATATTCAGACATATAAAGAGGTTGAGGTTGCAGATATGCATATTGTAGAAGAGCCAACTATTGTCCTTGGTGGAGGTGTGTGCTCTCCCAGTACCCTTCTAGTATTAACAATATTTTTCCTAGCTTTTCAAATGATACTAACATTGTTGTGAATTCCAAGTTGAGATAATGTGCCTCAACATTTTAAGCTTCAGATTAAAAAGAACAACTTTCCATAAATAACACATTATTGTAATTAGTATCATTCAAGCAATTCAATTCAATGACCAGCCACTTACATTTGGACCCTAATGGATGCAGAGTAGCTAATTATCCTATTATGCTTGTTTTCATTGAACCAGGCGCTGTGAAAGGAACCCATGCCCTGTGGACAATAAAGCATGTTCTCAGGCTCCCAATTCCGTCTCCTACCACCACATGTCAACGGTGTCAAACCTCTCAGCTCCACGGGTCATCTTCCGGGTTTCAGCGGTGCGGATGATTGGAGATACTTTGCGTTTCGCTGTGCTAGGGAGCCGCGGACGACGCCATTTCAGCATCCAGCGTTCAGACCGGCAGACCGGCGAGCTGCTGCTGCTCAGCCCACTGCAGGGCCCTGACACCCTCGAGGTGGAAGTGGAGATGAGCGAGCTGGAGAAGAGGGTGCTGATAGGGCGCTACATCACCAAGATCACCATCTTCATCTCGCAATATGAGTTCTAGATCCAGAACATAATAATAATAATAATAATAATAATCATCCATCCATTATCTATACCGCTTTATCCATATGGGTCGCGTGGAAGCTGGAGCCAATCCCAGCATCTTGGGGCGAGAGGCGGGGTACACCCTGGGCAGGTCGCCAGTCCACCACAGTAATAATAATGATAATAATAAATCTAGTATTATAAAGTCCTGTATGATATATACAGTTGGCGTTCTGGCTTGTAGTAGGGTCCAAAAGTCTGATCTAGTTCTAATTAAAAAAAATAACTGCCAGGCCTGACCTTCCCCCATCTGAATTCACCTCCTATGATTTTTGGGTTTGTTTGTTTGTTTTGTTTTGTTTTTATATATAAAAAATGGCTAAGCTGAGCAGCTGCCAGAGGCGGGGCCAATTTTTAGGCCAGAAAAATGTATGAATTGAAGAAACTGTTCAGGTCCAATGCATGTCAATATTACAAATGATCGTTTTTAATCTATTTTTGAAGTTGACTATTCATGATGTCATTGATTATCCCGTACCTAGAAACGCTTTTAGAAATCGCAAACTGCACCTTTTAATCCAACATATTTCTTACACATTCCATGCTAGTAACACTTCTTGTGCGTGGATTCAGATATTTGGACTTTATTCTATGCCAACATTTAGTTGTACAGTCTTGTTCTAGTAATCAAAAAAAAGAAAAGAAAGAAACAATTATTCATGTATCTTTTCTTTTATTTCAACATGTAACTTAATCATTGTTGTAGAAGTTCTCTTTCCCAGTGTCTGCAAATTTATTGAAATACTCCAGATTTGTCTGTAATAATATCTAACATTTGGTTACTTCCAGTGGGATTTAATGCTATGGCTGACAGCTGGATCACCTCTGCACACGAACAGAGCTCATTGTATGCATATAAGAGTAAGAGTAAGAGTTCCTGAAACACGACTGAACTGAACTTTTTACAAGGCTTGTGGTTGTTAAAACTGCCATGACTTGAACGGTATACTGGAAATGTGATTGCTTACCTTTTGTTATTGTGAATCAATTCTCAATATCTGGTTGAGATCTTCAACAGATGTTACAACATGAAAAAGATTGAAGTCTTTTGACTTAAGATGTATGTTGAAAGGAGAACTTACTAAACATGGACCAATCACAAACTGTGTCTTTTTAAGGGCCAATTAAAGTCATGGATGTCTCTGATCAGTCAGTGGTCACTGGAGTTTATTCACAAGCATCCTTTTTTTTTCTTCATGGTGCCTTATATAGTTTATCTCAGTGATAAAGAGATTAGTAAATCTAGGTGTCATGTAGTCTCATGAACATTGTCTTGAGGTAAAGTGTTACAAAAAGATTGAATACATAGACCATTCTCCTTACAACATAAATTACGAATGTGTTACAATTGCATCCTGGTTTCGCAAAAAAAATAGGTGGGACTTCCGAGAAGCAAAAAAAGGAGCATGATTGAGTTAGAAGCAGGGGAGAACTTCCTGGTAAGACATTAGTCTTGCACACAAAGCTCTGCTTTACTCTGGTCAAAGAAAGAAGTGCTGTGTTCCTGCAGTTTGGCTTTTTTTCATGTGTGTTTACGCAACGTCGCTAGTAAAAGCAGCAGAGGGATATTTAGATGCATAGCGAGATGTGATAACTCTGAGCCGTGTTTGGTGTCCATGTGTGTGGGTCACTGTAAATACTGGCATGTGTGTTTACATCATGAAGAGGTTTTAGTTTTCACTCAAACTTTTAGTACGTATGTGAAAGTAAAAATGTTTCACTGACGTGTCATATAACACCTCATGAACCCGAAGTGCTCAGGTTCTGGCACACACCAGCTGAGCTGTAATCGCACAAACGCAGGAGGTAAAATAAAACAAGGCAAGTAAAAGCTATAGTGTGCTGCTCCGTCTCATGGTTTGCTACAGAAACCTAACGTTAAAAAGTGCATCACGAGCTAGCGAGCTAGTAAAGTGCATCGATACATAAGACTAATAGAAATGAATGTGCTGTAAGATTATTAATTATCCTTTTCTAATAAAGTTTGTGATGCAGCACAGATCAGCATCTTTGGCCAAAGTTTCAGCCATGAGGCGTTGCGTTGCACATGAAGATAATATTCGGCAACCACAGTGTGTGTTGTGTGTGTGCATGTGTTTTGCATGCCGTTGGATCACTACAGATCGGTGAAAAGAATAGCACATGGAAGGATGGAGTGCATGACTGTCTGAATGCGTCTCGCTGACATTTAAAAAGGCTGAATAGACTGAGATACACATCGTCCCTCTCTCATCATTTTTGTCTTTCTGTGCAGGGCCTCCTATTTTTCAGCTGTCAGAGACGTCTCTCCGTGCTGAAAGACTCTTTCCCTTCTTCATTCACTCCAACTGTCTCACTGTCTGAGGGCATCTCTGAATGCACAATGTCAGACAGACAGACAGATTTACTTTATTGACTCGCAAGGGAATCAATATTCCCAACACATTAACGAATAAAACAGCGCAAGTGACGCTGACGAAGGTGCAAAAGAGAAACAGTCAGAGAGAAACAGAGAGAAAATGATAGAAAGACAGCAAGGAGGAGTGAGACATAGAGACAGAAGGAGAGACAGACTGAGACACAGAGGATGTGAGACAGAGAGAGAGAGAGAGCGAGAGAGAGAGAAAGGGTGAGGAAAGAGATCAATAGAGAGAAGCAACACTGACCGAGATACAGAGAAAGGAGAGAGAGAGAGCGAGAGAGAGAGAGAGACAGAAAGATAGTGACAGAAGGAGTAAGATTAATACAGTGAGAGGAGAGAGGGAGAGAGAGAAAGGAGAGAGAGACAGAGAGAGAGAGAGACAAAGTGATAGAGAGCGAGAGAGATATTTTTAATTGACGAGCATCATCACTAGTGCTTCTTTTTGACTGTACTTCCAGTAAAGACAGAGGGAGATAAATACAGCGAGAGAAGAGAGAGACCAAGAGAGAGAGAAGTGAGAGACAAAGCCAAAAGAGACAGAGAAAGATAAAGCGTGAGAGAGACAGACAGAAGGAGAGAAGGTGAAAAGAGAGAGAGAAAGTGAGACAGCGAGAGCGAGAACACTGGGTGAGATATCCTTGTTATCTTTCTGAGAAATCAGTCCATGACCTCAGTCTTAACCTCCTGGCAGCTGCAACCTGCTACTCCTGACGCTCTCAGTCTTCCACAGACTTCCTGACAAATTCATGGCAAACTTTCCTCTTCCAGACCAGACTGTGCTTCGTGGTACTTTTAAAAAGTCTAATGAAAGCTTCTTGGCATTTTCTCCCTTATAGTGATAGATGCCAAAATTATTTCACACCTTTTCCTCAGCTAAGTGATACTGCTTAAGACGAGTGTGTGATGATTTCTGCCTAGCGTTTGTGACGATGGTGATAACTGGCAATCAAAACCTCGGCGCAAAAAAATGAACCGAAATTTGGTAAGTAAACACAGATAACATTTACACGTATCTGTGACAGTGTAAATGTGGTTTATTTTTCCCTCTCTGAACTCCCTCTGTAATCGTTTGTCGCTCTGGTATAACCTGACCGACCCTCTATAAAACTGCAGTTCTGATGAGCGAGACCGAGAGAGAAGAAAGAGTCTGTGCAGAGCCCCTGCCCCGGCCCACTAACCTGTTCCTGATAGTAATCCAACACCTCCATTCCCACAGCATGATGGGAAACCTGGCACAGAGCAGCTTCCTCCCTCCGCACGCCTCTGACCTCCAAAGCCACCCGCGACGTGATCCAATCAGAGCCGGATCAGATTTAAGGGGAGACTCACCACGCTGCCGCTCTGCCGGAAATCTACACCGTGACGGGAGAAAAAAACACATACAGCGGCGCATGTGAAGATATGGAGATGCTAATACATCTGCAGAAGGCAACACGAAAATGGCAGAGAAAAATACTTATAATACATATTTGGACTTTCAACACTGGTAGTGCCAATGGTGCAAAAGTTTGCGCACTGTAGGACAAAATAAGCAAAAAAACAAAAAAATCACTTATTAGTGCACTGTTACAGGAACATAATCAACGAAATTGTAGTACGATGCAGCTGAGGTCTTTTATTTCTTTTATATCACAGCCGTTTGCTGATCATTACAATATATATGGAGCCTTTTTATACATTTTCTGTACCATTACATATAATGTTGAACATCCACAAAACAATTAGGTTCTCACGTACATTATAGCAGCTTCCTCTCTTTTTTCTCTCGCTTAATGTTACTAAGACAAAATGACATAAGCTGAAGTGTCCCGTTCGGTGGAAAAACCTATGTGAATGAGCTGTTACCATAGAAACCATGATGTATTAAAGGGGGCTGGCTCACCATTCCCAGAATCCAGTTTGTTGATTTTGTTTTGAAAGTGTGTGACCGCTACCTGCTAGCTCTCTGTGCAGCAAAACCTCCACAAATTCACCGTTAGCGATCCCTTCAAAACCCATCTTGAACCTTTTCATTACATAGGTGACGGACGTGGAAGCTTTGAACAAAATACGCCTTATCTTTTCGTTTCGATTTCGTTTTGAGTCGATTACATACAGAATAACCTTACAAAAACGGAATGGATAGGTCGAAAGAATTTAAAACATAGATAATTTGACATAATATCTTCAACGCTACGTTACAGTTTAAGATCTATGGCCTAGGATGTTGCAGATTGTTTTCGTAACGACGCCACCATCGAAAATGGCGACCCGCTACTTGGCACAAAGGATTCTGGGAAGCTGGGCACATTAAAATAGCCCTTTGATTTGAATTCCCATCCGAACTGCCGTTATAGGAAAAAGGTATTGCACATGGAAAAGGGTAAGGAATAAAACACTTGAAGGAATGATGTTATAGTAAGATAATCAACAACCGGGTGATATGATGTGTTAATTATTGTTCAATAACATTATAACATTGTCCGTTTTATTCCTCTTCTTTAGTACAGCAATTTGCTGAGGACTGTTCGCAAAATGTTTATTTGTTAAAGAACAAAATGTCATACTTTTAAAGCAGTGAAACAGGAAATTCATCTTGTCTTGAAAAGTTCAGAGGAGAAATTAAAGGTACAGTTTACTTACTTACGCTTTAACCGGATGTTGTTGCTGGATAAAAATTGGAAGTTTATAATGGATTGTAATGGTCAGAAAAATGGTCAAAAACGGATTAAAATGACAAATCAATATCAGTTCAACAGTTGTATCAGTCCTTTAAGAGCTGATAACAGAATTTCTCCTGATTACACAGAATCACATGGCGTTAAACATGTTAACACGTGTATGAGGAGAGCTTTAGGGGTTGAATGATGTTTAAAGGAGAAACACTGCCACCTAGAGGAAAAGCCAAACAACACACTTAAAATGTAATACAAAAAATAATAAGCTACAATATTTAGCATGACTTATGTTAAATGCGAATGCTAATTCCTCTATATCATTGAACTCAACCTTTAAATAATTACAGTTAAAACTGAAATGAAATTTAAAGTGTGTCCAAAGTTTCAGCTGGTACTCTAATAGTCAATCAAATCCTCTAATACTTTAGTGAAACCTGCACAAAAATACACCTACCTCAGTTAGACAACATCATTTTATTTATTTTATTATTTATTATACAGATACAGCAAGACACCTGTACAGTGGAGTATAAATACATGAAATACGGTGGACAGCCTGAACGAGTCCCTCAGTCCGGAAAGACGAAAGGAACAGGAGTTTAATACGACATGTACGTTACAGCAGCCAAACACAACAACAAGTACAGGCATAAACAGCATGTCCAACACTCTCTGTGCGCTAATGACGACTGATTTTATTTCTTTACAGCTCAGTTTTCCAAATATTTGGAAATGCAGAATGATGAACAGGTTACCCGAACACAATGTGTGACTGCTCCCTTCTCAATTACACAACACGCATCAAATAAAACCAACATCATACTGGACACAGACACTCTCTAGGGTGTGTTTACTTACAGTTCAGAGCAAAAGTTTGCACCCCCATGGAGTTTGGGTGGGGGGGAACGGGAAAAACATACCTCGGATTTTACAATTTATCTACAAAAAAAAAAGGAAAAAAAAAAAAGAAAAAAGTTAAAAATGAAGTCACGACAACAATAAATATTATTAGAGAATATTTCTATTGTATTCAAAAAGTAAAATACACAGTTAAAATGCACTGTTGGGTGATGTGAAGTGCAGGACGATTTATGACAACTAACGCATATAAATTACATTCTTCATGACGTCCTGAGGGGATACAAACTTTTGCAAAGTCACCAAAATTTTAAAAGGTCATTTTTCACTCATCACCGATGTTTATCAAACAAATACACACTGAGAGAAGAAAGCTGGAAAAAGTTTTATAATCAACTTTGGAATTTCTTTTTAAAAATCTGTCAAGGATTTCTAACAAAGGAAAAAAAAAGTAATATAAAGCCCTGACAGTGCGGTCTTATTGTTTTATCATTCATATACAAACCTACCACTTGTGTACAAACATCTCACACACACACACACACACACACACGAAGAGAGAGAAAAACAAAGCTGTTGATTAAATGACTCCTCATTATGATCACGAAACAGTTGAATCTGGAAGTGTATGTAATAAAAACTTTCTACAAAAAAAAAAGTGTTGGATAAAATCCAGACTTCACTGCGCATATATATGAGATTTGTCCATCCGTTCTTTACTTGAACATAACGGCCTTGACGGTGTTGTGCAATAAGAGTAAATACACCCTTCAGTATTAAAACCACTTCAGACTTCACGACAGTGCTTCAGTCTCAATACAGAGCACGTTACACGATGCATCATCACGCACTGTACATCACACGACAGAAACAGCCACATTATATACACTACTCTTCATTCTAGAAGGGTAATTAATGCACTTTATATCTTTATTTGACATATGTTCAAAGAAATGGCTTGGAGAATGCGAACGTCTAAACCTCACGATAAACGGCACCCTGTCTCTCGCTATGTGCAACACCGCAAACGCCTCCTTCCCCGACGCGAGCCTTCTTAACGACTCGAGTTCGATTGTCAGAAAGTATCGATCAGGGTTACGAAGTAAAAAGAAATAATAATAATAATCGATTTAACCATTTTAAACAAAGACTGCTGTACCATTACAATCAGGCAGGACGGAAAGGCGTCATCAGTTCAGAGGACGGATGATTTAAAAGGAGTGATCCTTCTGTTTTTCGTCCTAATCTCCATCTTCTGCGTCTGGAGCTCACGTCCGACAGCCATAGACGAGAACTGTGACGTTTCCCTGTGTGCTGAAACTGTCTCTGTAATCCTTTTAAAGCAAAGCAGACTCACGAAGACGAGACGGTGCAGGTTAGACAGAAAAAAAAAAACAAGACAGTCTTATTAGTAGAACAGATCAGATTCTCAATCCAGTCCTCCAGAAGCGTCAGCAGGATCGGCTCCACGCACACCTGAGCAGGTAGCGACGGTTGTGCAATATGGATTGATGCGCTTCAGAGACGGAAAGCTGGCGTTTCCAGAGGACAGGACTGATGAACCCTGACGAACATTAATTCTACAGCACATATGATGATGTGTATTGCACTTACGAAGCAAAGTAAGGGGGGAAAAAATACAGCGCTTGTTTGATTGTTGATCATGTGTGAAAGAAATAAACACAAAGTTGAGGTCTACTGATCCTGGGCCGTACTTTAATCCCTTACTTGCCCTGGAAGTTGCTAAGCTCGACGTCTTCTTTGCGCCGTCTTTGCTGGGCGAAAAGCGAGCTGAACGGGTAAAGCTTGGCCTTGGCTGGGTACCTGTGTCCGGCGATGTTCACTTCGTAATCGCCGCGGTTGATGAAGTCAGGTGTGATGACGTTGGTGACGCCGTGAGTCCCGGGCGAGCTGACGAAACCCAGACACACGTGGCGCTCCAGCGTGTAGCTGTATGCGCTGCTGGTGGTCACGCCTACCAGCTCCCCGTTACGGTAAATGGCTTCGCCCCACCACGGCCACAGGTCCAGCTCGGCGTCGTGATCCTCCAGGACCAGCATGATGAAGCGGCGAGTCACGCCTTCCTGCCGCTGCTGCAGAAGAGCCTTCCTGCCCAGGAAATCTGTATCCTGGAGTGAAGTAAAGATAGTCAGGAGTGTGATGCTAATCCAGTGTAATGTTTATTACGGCTTTATGACCTTGAGCTAGAAAATAACTGTAAAAATGAATGAATGAATGAATGCAAAAACATTTAAATAAATAAATAAATAAATAGTTCGCTTCATTTCCATTTTCTGATATTTCTAATCACCATATTCGTCTTTGTACAGACGTGATGCAAAACACTGCCTCGTCCTAAAGATGGGCAGATTCAACATGTTTACTCGGTCTAGTGCTGGGTAATATGACGATGTAATATCTACATCAGGATAAATTATACAGAACAAATGTCACAATACAAATCTATGATATCTCTCAAGTATTGTATTTCTTTAATAATTACAAACTCGGATTAGAAGCAGCTGTTCTGAAATTAATGTTATGTACTCAATCTTTAAAATTATTACTACAATTTGAATTGTAAGAACTTATTTTTAAGCTTTTGTCATTTACTTTTCTCATTTTCTTTGTTTAATGCAACACACTGTTTCACCGGCAGTCTGGTAATTAAACGTAACATAAATTGTCATACATGTACAATATCATAGAAATGCATTCAAATGTCAGTGATATATCATCCTGCCCATCCAATAATCTGCTCATATGTGAATATCGTTGAGGAAACGGTGTTTTGCATCACTTCTAACATATTTAGAACCATGAGTCCGAATTCTTAAATATTTCACCTTTTAATATCAACACCTGCTAGTTTCCTGCTTTCAAGAGATCGTCTCTAAATCTGCCTGCACGGTCACAACCCGAACCGCAATACTAAATCACTAAAGAATAAACTTCTTGTACGTACCTTGTCGAATTTAACACGGAACTCGCGACCGCATTCGAGTGGCGTCGTGAACGAGTCCAGATCCTGTCCCCAGAAAGCGAAGAACTTCTCGATGCGCAGGCTGCGCAGGGCATAGTATCCTGCGTTACGGATGCCGTACTTCTGACCCACCGACATGACCTCGTTATACACGTGCAGTGCGTACTGGGGGGAAAAAAAACACTGTTAAACTATTAATCCAACACCAGGAACTAGTGGTGATGCAGGACATTTAAGAGCACCTCACCTCTATAGGGATGTACAGCATGAAGCCCGGCTCTCCCGTATGGGTCATGCTCATTACTCTGATTCCATTAGCATAGCCAACACTCATTTCCTGTAATGAGAGATGAGACAACTTCAGCGTCTAATTTTTCCCGTCCGTAAATAAGGACGAGAACCGGGAGAGAGAAACGTCGTCCAGTGCTTACCTTACAAAACAGAGAGGGGAAATGCTCCGGAGTCATAGAGACATAGGACAGCTCAGACAGCACGTCCATCGCCCGAGGACCAATCAGATTCAGAGCTGCGAGGTGCGAGAGAGGAGACGTTAACTCGTACTGTCTTTATCAAAAATGAAGAAATCATTATTAAGCCTCATAAAGCGTCCCTCCTGTGATGACGTACCAGTGTATTTCCAGCTGACGTCCTCTAGGTGGAGCTGTGGGTCACTGGGCATGTGTCTCTTGATCCAGGACCAACAATGAACTTGCTGATCCGTAGGCGAGATGATGAAGAAGCTTGAGGGGGGGGGAACAAAACAAGAAAGAGATTTTAAACTCTACAGAGAATACACAGGATTTTAAACACCGACTGAACCCGAGGTCTCGATCTCCTCACCCGTCGTCAGTACCTGACCTCACTAATGCTCTTACTGCTGAACGATCACGAATTCCCACAGCCACGCTCCAAAAGCTAGTGAAGCGTATTAGAACAGCAAAGCGGGAATAAATCGGGAATGAGATGTTCGACGAGCTGTGATATTCAGGTGTTCGAATACTTTTGGCCAAATAGTGAATCTGTGATTTGAAATAGGACCAGGTTAGGCTAGGGTCTGAGTATTCCCGAGGTTTTCCATACATTCCTGCAACAATGTGAATTTAAGACGCTGGAATTTCTACAGCCTCTCTTTTTTTTAAACCTGAATTTCCAAGACCGCTCAGAAAGCAGTAAATGATCATATTGGCAAGAATCATTAAAAATAATATTAATGTCGTCACCAAATAAACAAACATCTAATATTAGTCTACAGTAAATTACTGACAATATTCTGCTTCATGAACAGTCCTTTTTGAAATTATTACATTACTCAATTAATTTAACAGCATGACAGTGCTGACAAAATAGCGCTCGATTGAGCACATTCTGTATTTTTTATGTTGAACTAGAAATACAAGAATAATTCATTTCTGTATATTGTGTGTCAATAATTTATTGTCTATTGATGTAGGCTACTTCTTCATGATTTGAATTCCCTATTTTGAGTTGTTTAATTATAAGCTTGAACTCGATGTGCTCTCCTGTGAACAGAACGTGCCTACGGTTTGAAGGAAAAACTGACCAAACTTTCATCACTAAATTCACACCTAACTAGTAAGTAAGTAAGTGCAGCTCATAACTTTATTTAAAAAATGTTTTAAACACTTCGGGTCATTGAGATAAGCAATGCTGCTGATTAATCTTACTAGAATACTCTTCAGACATCCTCTACTTTTTTAAGAGGACAATCCGACTTATAGTCGTTATTCATATTGGCCTCGAGTATATTTACAGGCTAAAGCGTCATGAATTTCGATTGTACGCTGTGACGGTCGGACAGTCGATATGGCTAGAATTAAGAGTAAGATCAGAATCGTACGCCTCTACTTTAGGCAGACGCCACCTCCAAGCGCACAATTTTCACAAGTCTAAATACCCATGTGCACGGTTTCAGTGCTAAATCTTTCACTACGTGTGCATAATACAATCCTATCGCTCAGTTTCTCCAATCAAAAGTAAGCACTTCCTGTTTTTCTGAAATTCCGCAATCAGTCAGCTTTAATCTTTCACACATCATTTTCATACCCACTATGAGAAAAAAAACAAAAAAAAAAAACACAACTCAGGCAGCATGTGATTATCTGAAGCTAGTTGCCTGGTTTTGCTGTCTGACGAACCTGTTCTTGCTCAGGCGCACCACGCTGCAGTCGTTCTCGTAGCCCCCTCTCTCGTTCAGCATGCCTGTGTGGACGATGTGTCCAACGGGAACATCCAGGTCATTAGAACACAGCCACTTGAGCAGCTCCAAGGCCTGGTCCCCGGACGACTGGCAGGTCAGGGCATGGAAAAATAGCGACGAGTCACGGTCAATGACAAGGACACGGTCGTACAGGAAGAAAATTTTAAATCAACATCGAGATTAAACCTTAAACATGTTGTATGCTATACATGCTAACATGATTCAAAGAGGATTAAAAAAAAAAATGTTCTGGCATCCAAGCAAGAAACTTTGCAAAATCCAGTCTTCTCAAATTTACACAAATGTACAATCTGGTTTATCCGGCTCGTCTGTGTATTTACTCAAACTGATAACAACGTGCAAGCTTCCAAATATTCTAATCACTACAAGCAATAAAATGATAATGTCAAAAAAAAAAAAAAAAAAAAAAAAAAAAAAAAAAAAAAAAAAAAAAAGGTTGGTAAATTCTGCACTTGATGTGAAAATAAACCAGCTGTGTAAAGTGCTGCTTTATTGGAAAAAAGAGGGAAAAATTTGGAATTTCTCATATTGCAGTCTGTGGTGTTTATTTTTTGCTTCCCTATTTGTTTTTTTCCTGCCTGGCTGATAAGGATGATTAAAATAGAACAGAACGATCCAAATCTACAGACAACTGAGTCACGTTATCCGGGTAATCATTCTTCACAGTCATTAACTCCGAGCTTTGCTTTTATTGAATGCTGCCAGTTATTCTTTTACTGACATCCACTATATAATTGTCAATTTATAAGGACATTTGTATCAAAGCTACTATTCTAATTATTATTATAATCATTAAAGAAATACCTTTTTTATATGCTTTAGTTTCGGTTTAAATACAGACAATGTAATTTTCAATAATTAAGAAAAGCTGAACTGCTTAATTCTTTGTCCTGCTTCTTCTGCCGTTTTGTTAAAATCCAATCTATACTAAAATGTTTTTTTATATTAAATCTATTTTTAAAAATTCTGTATGTAATAAATAACCAGTCATAAAACACTCATCCAAACAGGAAAAAAAAATTACCACTGAAGGACCGAGTTTCTACCGCGTTGTATTTTTATGAATGTGGGTGTTGCGTCACATGGTCATGTGATCACGCTCCATTCGCGACCAAAGGACAATTCTATTTCCTTTCTCCTCCTACAGCCCAGACATGTGTAACCAGACAGGAAAAAAAATTCACACAGGACCCCACGTAAATTTAATCCCATCCGGATTAGGGATAACAATGAAAAATAAAAAATAAAATAAATAAATAAATAGTGCACAGTCTTGCATCACTCACGGTGAGCTCAAACTTGGTGAACGAGGACATGTCGATGACACACACCGCCTCCTTACTGCACTTCACCTCAGCGCCAACAATGTCGAACCAGTCCGGCTTATAGAAGGTTTTACTCTGGTCCAGGGCCAGCAAATCTTTATTAAAGGAAAGAACAGAAATAAAACCACCATCTTGCAATTTAAATGTCTATGCAGAGGTGCTCTTGGCATACTGCATGTTGACATACTTCAGTGTGAATGCACATATGCACACAAAATAGCAAACGTACGCAGACACACGGCTGGTTTTTCAGCTCTAAAATGCGGCATTAGACCCGCGTTACTTCCTTAACCATTTCCTCTTACCCTTTCCTGGAGGAACAAAGTATTTGGCCCGCTCAAAGCCATGCTTCTCCATCCAGCGAGCCCCCTGTGTGTCCAGACGGTCATAAAGCGGACTGGTGCGCAGCTGTCTGCCCGTCTGGAAGTCCCATCTTGGCACTTTCAGCTCATACAGCAGGGCTAAAGCAATCAGAGATTGAGAGAAATGGACACAGAAAACAGAGTGAGAAAGTAAACGCTGTCCAAGTACACAAACAACTGCAAATACAACAAGTATAATTAAAGAAAAGCAGTCATAATGTTTATCCACTGATTGTTATCGAACAGCAACTCCTGACCAATCAGTTTGAAGGTTTCAAAAGCACTGTAGTACAATCACAATTAATGACAAATGACTGTGATATGAAACATATAAATATATAAAATATAATAAAACTTTTACTAATCCTGTAATAGTGCTGTGACCTTTCTTCAGTACTCACGCATGACCTCCATGACACGATGGCGCAGGAAAGTGCGGCTGCTCTGCAGGTTACCGAAGCGCTTGATGTCCAGAGGCCAAACGTTGGCACTTGGATAGCCGTAAGTCATCCATTCAGCCAGATATCTGAGCACAAGAAATGCAGAAGTTAAAAAATCAGAAGTATAAATAAAATACTAGGACATACAGCCATCTTTTGAAAGGAGTTTAGCTTCCTTACTTGCCAGCCCCTCCTGCAAAAGACAGACCCGAGGAGTTCATGCCTGCCAAGACGAAGTAGCCGTGCACCCCTGGAGTCTCGCCCATGAGGCAGCGCATGTCTGGGGTGAAGGACTCGGGACAGTTCACCAGCTGATGGATCTCACATGAGTCCAGGCTCGGCATTCTCCTCAGCAGGGCGCTCAACATGGGCTCTGGAAAATAATTTAGCCATGAACTAGAGGCTCTAAAAACACATTTATCAGTCTGTTTCTTCAGTTCAAATTGGCAAACATTTGATTCACCTTCTATTTGGTTTGGTTTCACACTACGGATAATAAATTATGCAATCATATGAATAATTACTTGAAGTTTTTTCCATCGCATGCAGTTTTTTTAATGCTACATCCAAAAAAAAAACAAAACAACAAAAACCACATCCCACACAGCATGTTTCATTGCCTTCATGCAGGTGAGTTGATTCAGAGTCAAATCGTTTTTCTCACTGAAATCAAACCACACAAGAATTAATTCAGAAGCACAAAAGGCCGGATGGTTTATTTTTGGTCCGCACCCGAGTGTGATTGATGCCTAATCACTGAACAAAAACAGGAGAACCTCCATGGACTAAACGCTGCATATGTGACAACATAATCATAGCCTGCAATGCGTCAAACGTGTCACAAAGCCGGACTCACCAAAATGGTCCCAGTCCTCCTGCATGTTTTGGATCTCCAGCTGATTTCGGCCCTCTGTGAAGATGGGTTTGGGGTTCTTCTCGAAACCTCCTGAGAGAACGCCGCCCTGCCAGGTCCGTACATAGATCCTCCCATCCATATCCATCACCACTGCACAGAGTCACAATCAGTGCTTTCAGGTCAGCCTCTCATCAAGCTTTCTTCATATTTTTTATTCAATGCTTCAGACTGTTGCAACACTGCAGTACTGATATTAATATCTAAACATTGTAATATAATAATATGCATAATATAATATATAAACAAACATTCTGTTTTGGTTGAAGTCAATGTTTAACCCAAAAATCAGTTAAAGGTAAAAAGCTGCCATCAAGAGGCTTGTAAATGCGAAACAAAGTGAGGATTTCACTCCCCGTCAGATGACCTCCGTGTCCTATACATTTTCACACACATACACACGCATATGGAAGGATCCCCACGCGTGTGACATTTTTGCTGCATAAATACTGTTCATATTTCTATTAACAAAGTAGCCATTTATACTTGACTCATGCTTCCCTGACCAAAATTCATTCAACACGATGGTTAGTGAAGTAACCTGCAAGCGCAAAGACAATTTGCTGAATAATACAGATGTTTTTTAAAGGACATGCTATTTCAGCATACGTTATTGGTTACCAGTATACCGTAGCGTGAATGTTTTGTGGCATGTAACCTGGTGTTGTGGGTTGTAGAGGTTCCTGTAGAGGTTTGGTGAGGAGGTAGAAGTGCTCACAGCCGTGCAGTGGCACAGACACCTTCACTTCACTGCTCTGGCCGAGCTCATACGCCCACTGCAAGAACGCCAAGCGTGAGAAACACAACCTTATATGTATTTAAAGCCCTAGTACATTTAAGAACTTCTTTTATTATTCATAACGTTTTGATTGTTTAACCATTTCTTCATCGAACAAGCCCAGTTTCAATTGGTGAGGAGTAGCTTTCAATGTAACGGGGCAATCTAAAGAGATGCCATGTTAAGGCACGGCCACGCCCACATTGTTCGTGAACCATGGTTCAGTTTGTTATTGAGAGGAAACCTCTTTTTTCGATCATCAAAACAAAAATAAAGTTGTGGAAAAGCGTAGCGAAGAGTGTTTATCACCATGGTAACACTTTTTTTTTTACTTGAATTTTGGACATTTGTCTTAAGCAAGTACACTTTAAACGGATTAGTAGCAATAAATGCAAGTGACGTTTTTTTCCCCCCTTTAAATTCTTTATATGATATTTCACCAAAAACTGTAATAGCTCCATTAGTATGTCTGGTAAAACCAAAGAAACTGGATTATTAGGTAATATTAGCATGTTATAGTTAACAATTACAGTAGTTTACATTTTCTCCAATAAAATACACATGTATGACCTTCAGTGATCAAACCACAAGAAGTTCAAAACAATAGCATGCTCCTGCACATGGTGATGCTCCAACGTTTGTTCATTAAGCACTCTCATTAACTCCGCCAAAAGAATTTTCAATTTCAGTGCAGTTTGTTTGTTTCTCTGACGTTAAGCAAGACTGCACAAAACATACCAAACAGATTTTAAAGAAGTTTGTAGCATGGACAAAGGAAGAACCTATTACATTTCGGAATGGATCCGAGTCACGGGGCTTCTATTTCGCCAACGTGATATGGCAAATGGTGTTGATGGATGTCTGCACAAGAGTGCCATACATCTTAAAATACAACACATGGAAGTAAAGATCAATAGTGGCAAACCATAGCCAATGTAGAAATATGATACAATTGGTTGCGTTTGCAGATCACAGAAGAGTCACCTAAAGTCCTCGGAGGAGGTCTGCGCTCTCGGAGTGCCTTTCTACTTCAAGAATATTTTAACTGAAGAATTTCCATAACAGAGACTGAACATACTGTAACCGAGTTATTCCCTGCTTTTTCAAGTTACCTAGGAAAATGTCTGAAAACTTTAGAGGACACTGAAATCGGTCTGTAGATGGAAAGCGAACTATAATATTTCTCATCAGACCAACCTGTCCAGCACAGTTGACAAAGTACTCGCACTCAATGGAGCCTCGGTCCGTCTCCACTGCTTTGACGTGACCCTTTTCCACAAGGACCTGGTTCACGCTGGTTCGTTCATGGATCTGGACTCCTGCAATGGATTTGTGACAGGATGTTCAAAAGAAAATCAGAGATGCTGTTTTAATGGTAACAGTGATGTTTAGACACCAAAGCTTCACTCATCTCACCATGCCTTGCTGCTGCCACTGCCAGGGCGTGATTGACGTCTGGAGGCGACACCACGGCGTCTCCCGGCAGGTGGAGCGCGCCCACAAGGTCATGAATGTTCACCATGGGATGAAGCTTGGAAACGTCTTTGGGTTTGATGACATTACACGTTATACCCAAAACACTAAAACATCAAGGGAAGAATTAACGGAACAAATGAAACCATCATAAGGAAAAATATATGCTAAAAGTATTTCTTTTTTATTTTCACTCAGTAAAAATTATAATTTTTTCAACACTTTGTCCTCCGTGTACAGTTTTCTCGCTTGCCTCCCAACTTGCCAAAAAAAAGCCCTTGTTGTCACCCACGCCATTGAAAGCAACTTTAGTGCTTCTTTTTAACATTGTTAACATTGTTTTTAACAACGTTTTGTGCATTAGCACCAAATCATTCGATAGAGACTCACAATGCATCAAAGAACTGATTATTTCTCCTACCTGTACTTTGGCACACACACAGTAGTACAGACATTGATGAAAGTTTTTGAGTGATAAAAACGTACTTGAGTCTGGATGCCAGACGCTTCAGCGAGAGAAAACGATCTTGATTCTGAGCCAAACACAGTGATCCTGTCCTGGCAAAAGCTGTAGAACATTCACACAAAACCTCATTTCAACCTCACCTCCTATAGCACATAGCAAATCATTACATAGCTCATCATTGTAAATGTGAACTTTTTATGCACCTGTTTTGACTCCGGTCTCCTGCTCCAAACGCTCATACAGGGCATTCGAGTAGTCTGCCATCTGGCTCTCGATAAAAATGGGTTTGGCAACGCTTACTATCCCCGCACATAGCCGAGTTGTGCCAGCTCCGAGTCTACAACGTAAAACAAACAACCTCCTTAGTAGCTTCCTCTTTTTTTTTTTTTTTTTTTTTTTTTTTGTAACTTGCAAAGTAGCCTTGAGGCTTTTTACACAGAGAACAGATTTATCTGTACGTGTTCGCAATACACTTCCAGAGCCCATCTATTTGGGTGGTTCTCTTTTGCTCACACCAAATGACCAAAAAAAAAAAAAAAAAAAAAGATTTAACTAATAGAAGTGTATCTGAAACTTCTGGATTTTAAAACACATACAAACCTGTTTTGAATCTGAATGGAAATGGAGGGAATGAGAGAACATGGGATAAAATCAGAGAGAAAATAAGAAAAATGATAAGGAGGAAAGAATGAAAAAGCAATGGATGAGGGATGGGCGTGGCAATAAAAATCAGATCAATGCTGAGCTTTTTTGAGTTGGAACAAAAGCTCTTGTACGAGCATACTAATTGCATGACATTCACCTCCCCTGCTCTAGAAGCACGACTTCCGTCCAGCCCAACTTCGCCAGATGATAGGCGACGGACGTTCCCACAATTCCTCCGCCACAGATCACGACTCGGGCCTGGCCGGGCAGAGGTGCGACCTGGGCTTCCGGAGCCGTGCTGAAAAAGTGGACCGAGCTCCGCAGGCCATGGCACACCGCTCTGGTTCTCCAGCACCGAGAACGGGAGAGGAGCCGGGGGAGCAGGGATGGGGACAGAGCTCGAAAGCTCCACACACAGCCACGCATGGCACCTACACCTGTAATAAAACACACAGTTACAGGTGCGTGAGAAACATCATAGCGTCTGAGAAAATTTAAGAAATTATGCCGTGATCAGACTACGTGAATTTCCAGCGTTGGGCCTGAATGTAAATGTCGGGAACAACAAACAGGCCTTGTAGCGTGACATAATCGAAGAACAGCGATGTGGCACCTGGTACGCCTCATGACAGCATAAAAAAGCATTTCTATTTTCTTGCCTGGTCTGACAACTCCTACAAAGTGTTCCTTGACGTTCCTTCTGTACCCATGATAGGCAATTTCTTGACCTTCTCCCCACTGACAAAAAAGATTGGTTGGTGTCAAAATTTGTAGTGTTGCCTGTCTCCTGACCAATACACAGGAAGAATTTATGGCACTATGATTGACTAATCTGACATGGTGACCATCATGAAAGCCAAAAATATTGTGTAATCTGATCTCAGCATTAGAGAGCGCAGGCAAATGTTCAAACCTTTCCTGCAGTGTCCAAACTTACGAACTGTCAACTTAAAGCACTTTTTTTTATTGTCTTAAAACATAACTGTAAATTTACATAAACTTCTGCAGCACATGGAAACATTTGTCATTCTCAAACTTTCTACATAAAATAAGGAAATAAATAAATAAATAAAAAAATTGTAAAAGAAAAAAGAAAGAAAGAAAAAAAGACTCCACTGATTACCTTAGATTTATAAAAAATAAATAAATAAATAAAAAATAAAAAAGGGGGAGGTTTTTTTGGGGGAGGATTTCTTTTTTCCTCTTGTCCTGAACTGTGTAAATTTTATTCAGAAATGATATTTTCTCATTTTTGTTTCTAATTTGACATAGATTAGGCATTTTATGTTACAACCTAAAATGTTAAAAGTTTTTTTTTATTATTATTATTTTAGGCATACTGTTTTGGCCTTATTGACTCAAACAATTGGTTTACTTTTTAAGGTAAATAGTATTTAGACAAAACCAAAAAATCAACATTTTTTGTTGTTGTTGCTCTGTTGCCTTCGTAATTTGTAATTTTATAACTTGGCAAAGATTAACTATTAACTATTGTCCATAGCTAACTAGCTAGCTCAAACACCCACACTGGATCATAGAGGTCGAGCAAAACAGGGTTTTAGCAAGTTAGTTTAGCATTTTAGCAGGTTAGCTAAACACCGCCTGCCTTCCTAACAAACGTCTAACACTGTTAAAAGTAATAAATAAATAAATGAATAAACAATTCACGCTTTAACGGTTAACCAAAGCGTTAGGGTTAACGGTATTCCAATGCTAATGCACACAGAAGTTGGTTAGGACTAACGATACCTAGCATTCTGTATGCTAGCTAACGTTAGAGCTTGCTAACCAGCTAGCAATCCTAGAGCTTCGCAATAAAGCCAGTGTTTATGTTTATATCCCAGTTACGTGGCTACTTGATGAGAGCAGTGACTGCTGCTTACCTGCTTTACCTGCTCCAACTCCAAACAGAAGATTTAGTTTCCGTTTAGCGTTACTTTTAACCTCTAATTTTATTAACTATAACTAGATGACAAATAAAAGCTGAGACTTTTAACCGAGACAGAGTTTAATTAGTTGTGTTCTTTAGTATTACATGTACATGCACATGCTTGCTTTGCTAGTTTAGTCATTATTTATGGACTTTAGGATCTCCAGGCTGAAAGGAAAAAATCCAGCGCCCCTGTTCAAGTCTTCAACCATTGTCTGAATCCCATAGGTTCCCTATGTAGTGCTTACTGACAAGGGGAAGAGCTTTTTAAAGCTGTATGCACTTAGTATGCTAGCCAGTCTGCAAAATGCACTTGGTTCATGAGAAGGTGTTGATTACTTGTCCATAACAGCAGCTCCCTCTGACTATAGTCCTGACTGCACTCAGGGGCTTGTATGGATTAAAATAAACGTTATTCGACAAATAAAAAAACATCTAATCGCTGACACCGTGATGGTTTCTCTAAGCAGATGTTTATGTAAAGGAGTTTGTGGAAGGAGACTCCAGTGTCAGCACTTTGTATGAGTCAGTATTTTGTAACTCGACAAGCTGTGTTTATATTTTTGTCTTATTAATTCAAGAGAGTGAGAGAAACAAAGGCGAATCACTTCTTTACTTAATGGAAAACAATGTAATCCTTGGCAAATTGCTGTTTTATGATACACATAAAACATGTCAGGACATGCTGTTTCTGGAAAATAATCAACTTCAACTTTTCTTTTAATTCCAAAGAGAGAGAGAAAAAAAGAAAGGCTGGTCAGATAAACTATATATCAGTTATAACGTAAACGATAATAGGAACTAACATGACTCACAGATGTTCCACATAATTTTAAACAGATAAAAAGTACGTTTACTTCATTGAAAATTGACTCAATCAACTAAAATAGCTTCAATTGTGATTATATTATATTAATATATGAATCTACACAAATGTACTCCATAATTTGGAAGTTGGAGTGATCAATGTAGTTAGCCAATTTATTTACAAATAAAAAACTATACAAAAGGTGACGGCATAAGTATTCACCCACACTATCGTAAAACTTTAAATGAGCTCTGATGCAAAGAGTTACAATCCGAAGTCACATAATTAGTTGAATGCAGTTAACCCATGTGCAACTGATGTGTCTGAGATATTTTTTATAACCGGAGCCTGATCCATACTTTTCCAGAACTTTGTCATGGGCTTGATTGATAGCTCCTTGGTCTTCTTGATGTTTGTAAAAATTTTTTTTTGCTATACTATAGGTATGGATAATATTTTTTCCAAACAATTGTATAGTATAGCAAAATTGGTCGGATGAAATTTTAAATCGACACTAGGCATTGCCACAGAGCTTTACAGAAATTCAGATGCAGATTTAGATCCTTAACAGTAGAAAGGCATAACTTGCTGAGACAAAATGAGGAAGAATCCTTCAGAGGAACCAAACTCACAACCAGGGATTAGAACCAATTTCTTTTTCATTTTGGTTTGCTTGGTTCAGAAAATATATTTTTACTTTCCTGCTCCAGTGTTCAAAGCCCTACGCTTTGGCCGGAAAGTAGTTAGTATGATAATTAAGAATTATATGCATTTATCCAGAAGCATTTTCTGTGCAACTTTATAGTGTGACTTGTTGCTTGCATAATAATAGGGAAAATACTATCTACACAGATTTTCATGGCCTCAGTTCGTCTTCAGAAACTGGCTTCGAATGTTGTATCTTCCTGTAGCCAGCCAGGAAGTGATAAATACCAGGACTTTTAGGTTTAGGCTGTACGTTCTTGATTTCACACTGGAATATAAAAAAAAACTGTCATTAACCAGTTTACAATAACACTTTTACTCTGGAACCATGTAAACTGATTTTGATCACATTTTCAGTTATATTAAAATGGACATGACTTTTCCATTTTCATCAAATCACAGTACCAGCATTCGGCTCCACCCCCTACACTCCCCCATTTCATCCCCTGTCTATACCTCTATTTCAGGGAGGAATGAATTATAAGCACGCTTAGATGACAAGTATGTTTTACTGGCCTGGTGTCCTGTTACACAGTGTACACATTGCTGAGATGCATGATTTAGCAATCAGCAGAGTGCCGCCTTGGTTTTAGACTTTACATGCAGTTTGAAGGGCTTTTTTCCATTTTTATGGAAATAAAGCAAGCATATTGGTTCTGAATAACCAGTTCAGTCTGAAAGGTCTGAAATCCAAGACAAAACGACAGAGGAATAAATTTCACCAGAATAATAATTTTCTTAAGGCTCAATAAGTAGAAAGCACTGCAGCTGAAATGTACTATATATTCTTTATAATACGAATAATTTCAGCATTCTGTGTAAGAGGATTAATACTTACAGGAATAACTACATGCCTGATCTCAGTCACGCACTGTTTGTTATGGACATGATAATCTAATGCCATTAGGAGGAAATCAAATTCACTTGAAAATCACCTAAAATTAATTGTACAAGATACTAATAGCACATAATGCCAGCTTACAGTGCATGTTATTTTCTAAGTATATCCAGGATACACATAGGAGAAAAATTATATGACAATATTTATTAAAGTTGCCCAAGATATCAGTCTGGATTCTGGACATAATTGTTACTACTACTTATACAAATATACACTCACAATTACAATGCAAATACACACTTACAAGCCATTTTATTCAGAACACCAGTGCCTCTGCTCAGTCAACCATGTGGCAGCAGCACAATGCATAACATTATGCAAATACAGGTCAAGAGCTTCAGTTAATGTTCACATCAAGCATCAAAATATGATAATGGACAGACTGAAGATTGTAAAAACATCACTCTTTTCTTTTTTTTTCTCTCCAATCTTCAATTGTTTACTTTCAATGAGTCTGAGCCCTCTCTGGTCTCACATTCCTGTTCTTGGTTCACAGGACTAGAACCCGATGTGGTCTTCTGCCTTTGCTGCCCACCCACTTTGATATGTTGTGTTTTTTGAGATGCTTTTCTGCTTACCATGGTTGCAGAGAATGGTTATTTGAGATAGTGTATCCTTCCTGTCAGCTCAGATTGGCCACTCTTCTCTGACCTCTCTCTCATCAACAAGGCATTTCTGAGATATTCAGAGATAGCCCGTTTGACACTAACAACCGTACCACGGTCAAAGTCATAGTCTGGATAATTTCATGATTTAACAGGTTTACAGGCATTCCTATTAAAGTGGCTGATGAGTGCACTGTATTTCACCAATAGAAATATTTTGAATGCAGACATTATTAAAATACATCAAGTCCTATAATCGGAGAAGGCTGTCTATGATGTTCACAACAGCTGTTGGACAATATAAAAGCTGAGTGCATGTTGGGATCGGTTTCCACCTGTAGGGAGAGCTCTACATCTGGGTCATGGTGTGTTATCTTTGTTGCATGAAACTGAAATGGGAGTCTAAATAGAAGGAAGAGTGTCTCATTTTAATTTGATTGATTTTTATTCCCTTGTCACATGATATAATACATTTAACAGTAAAAATCAAATATAGCAGGAAGTAGCAGGAAAATGACCATTTTAGATCATTTGCTTGCATTTATTTTAAATATTCTTCAGGGATGTCATTGTTTCCCTCAATAATTTAATTATTATAGTTCTTATGATAAAATGCAAAACTGTCATTACACTTCTGAAAATAGATTGACTAAAAGAAATGGTGTCTCAGAAATGATTTTGTTTTGAATGATTTATTCTCCTGTCATGTTGATTTATTCCACCTTAGAAAAGTGAAGTTATGAATTATTATTTAATTTTGGCAATAATTACAGAAGAGATGAAACAATTAAGACATCTGAATCCTTGCATACATGTATCATGTATCCATAAAAAATAGATATCACTGAGACATTTCATACCCATTCCAAAAATATATTTTTATAAATATACACTGTAAATGCTAGTTATCTGTTGGAGGCATGCCTTGGCCTTTAAATGCCATTGATTTTCTTGCCCTTAACAAGCCCTCACTCCAGTCAGTATGAACTCATGAGTCACAAGCCACAGCAGGGACACTAATTAACTAAACTTTAAGCCTTGGGCAGAAATGATTGCATCTCTTAGGTTGCTATCCAAGTCAGTGTAGACTTTCCATAACAATATCAAGTGCAGAATTAAACATATTTATAATGTGTCCAACATCCACCATATGGATAATGCATTTAAATCTTACCCAGATACAAGAGAACAGGATTCGTCAAAAACATAACAAAAGGAAAAAAATTTAGAAATAATAAGTATAAATAATGATTTTAATTCAATTTATTTAAGTTCTGAAATGGAAAATTGTCATTAAGAATAATGATCTGCATCCCAATTTTAGCAACAAGATATCAATAAGGATTAGGCTTTAGCCTGGAATTTTCCACTGAATGCTTCTCCGTTATCCCTTCCTTTACAAGCGTATTAGAGCATACGGTGGTAGTCAGGTGCCCGTAGTGTACGTCCAAGTACTTACATTCACACTCCCTTGCTTTTTTCTGTGCTAAATAATAAGTATGATCCTTCATTTGTCAAAAATTGGATTTTCAAACTTGTTAACCAGCACCTGCAAATATTGATTGCTCTTCTTTCTCCTTTTTTGTCTTCCTTCCGGTGCTTTCTTCCAGAGTCACGCTGCCACTTGTAAAAGTGCTTTCTAGAGGTTTGCCCGTTCTGGGTTACTGTAGCGGCACAACATGGCAACTCCATGGAAGAGGACCCGATCTCTATGTAGATATGAAGGGCTCATTCTAAGCTTAAGAAAATACAACAATTCATAGTTACAGGTCATTACACACTAATAACAACATACTTATAAATACTATGTTCCATTTCTGCCCGTTGATCCCCCTACATCCTACATAGTTGACCTTTAAATCAAAGTTTATCAGTAAATCCTGTGGCACCAAACTTTACAAATAATACTATTTAATACTAGAGTTTAGTTTTGCACTAAACTTTGCAGGAAATATTAGA
Organism: Notoglanidium macrostoma; assembly: GCA_030068235.1. NCBI lineage: Eukaryota > Metazoa > Chordata > Actinopteri > Siluriformes > Auchenoglanididae > Notoglanidium > Notoglanidium macrostoma. Next base: position 21,520,259 of record JAQQZR010000037.1, on the reverse strand, counting down.
AGGATTGTGGAAAACACAGTTTTTTCTCAAATATAAAGATGAAAGTGTTCATGTGATTGATCCTGATTGCTGTTGTCTACTACACAAAAATGAAATTTTTTTAATTACCAAATTAAGTGGTGCAGGGTTGTAAAATACTTTAATTAATTGTACTTTTTTACTGTAATTTTAATATTATATATTTTGGCATATGTATACACTAATTGAGTGTTATTGAAACTAAATGTTTGCACACTTTTACTCCTTATACTTTTATATAGACCTTCAAATTACTCAATAAATAACTCAAAGGTCTTCTCTTATCCAGCCAGTGACTGTACACCCTATATCAGGCAAATGGACTCAATTTAGTATCCAATCAAGTTCACGAATGTAGGAAAAAGCTATCAAGAATCGTGACAGTTATCTGCAGTTAACTGCTTATGCTACATAATGTAGTTAGTGCTATGCATGTCTATAGGCATGTCTATAGACAAGTCACTAGGTTGCAGTGTGGAACTTGAGGATGGGCACCCCTCAATAAAATGTTTCCGTATACTGAGTAACTAATGATTTGTATAGGTTAGACTAGCATCGATTCCTCTAGCTAACCCAACCGGATAGGCAGCAAGTCAAAATCTAGTTACTGGTTAAGACTGGTTATTTAAACGACATTTTATTTCTGGTTATTAGCAAAGCACTGAACATGCTTATGAACAGCAAACTTGTATGATGATAGACTGAATGATGTTTTCAATCAAAACAGGATAGTTGCTTTGTTTTAGATAACTAATAAAAGTTACTTTTCGCATCAAAATATAACATTAACTTAATATCATCAGTTAATACATTTACTCTATATTTTTTAATGCTTGACTTAACTTTTTTTTCATTCACGTACATACACATATCTGAACACATCCACTCTTAACTAAGCTTTCAAGAAATTAAATATTATTTCACTAAAGTAGAATTTCTCTGTAGCTTTTCCACAAATGGTGGTGCAATTCAGCTCGATTTAAATAGCAAATAAAACTTTGAAGAACAAATCCTTCTAAATTTTGGTAAAACTAAACCTTTTTGGTGCAGCCCAAAAACATCTGTGGCATATTCAGAGGGATATTCTCTACCGTCTTATTTATGG
>JAQQZR010000037.1:21507993-21519036 GCA_030068235.1 Notoglanidium macrostoma | reverse complement strand
TTCTTTTTATTTATTTATTTATTTATTTATTTGCTTAATGCTTCAGCTTCTGTGTGCTTTGCGTGATGGAGGCTAAAATACTGTTGATCACATATTTATGGAGGCTTTTATTCATCCAGGTCACTGAATTGTTTAGTAGTTGGTTAGGTCAGGGAGGCTGTTGTCATGATGAAGATGTTTCACCACTCATCTGGAAAGGTTCATCAGCTCTGACATGAATTCTGATGAATACTGATTTACTATTATTACTACTACTACTTTTGGTACTTCTACTACTAATATTACTACTACTGCTGCTATTATTACTGCTGCTACTACTACTGTTCCTACTACTGCTATTACTATTTTTACTATTATTACTATTACACTCCAAATACTGATCCAGTATTTTACTGCGTTTCCAGTTCATCACTGGAGTACTTGTGTCCCATTACTGAGCAAGCACTCCTCACCCTGTCCAAGTTTTCCTGAACGAGCACTCTAATGAGTCTTTGATGCTCGAACACCACTCGCCTCTGCTGGAGCAATGATAGGTGCTTGATGCTGTAACCATGGCGATCACTCAATCCCTCACTCTCAGTGCACTCGGGAAATCAGATATTAAAATGGTCTTACGCAAAGAAGAAGCAAAGCAAAGGAGAATGTGAAATTAAATAAATATATAAATGGCTTGTGTATGATAAGTAACTAAGGCACCCCACCCATGCTTGTGGGGGGGAAAAGTTATTTTTATTATATTCCCAAAGTGGTTTAAATATAATCAACACATCACTAACAAGTATTGTGATAAATCTCAAAAGAATTTATCAAATTAAAAAAAAAATTTTACCTCAGGATAGCCTGACCTGCTAATGCTAGCACAAACGCCCATCTCTAACATTTATGCAAATTTTAAATATCTATATAAATGTTAAAGCTATTTGATTTTCTTTTTTTTTGGTGTTTTTTGATAGGGTAATTTTTTTTGTTGTCATTAACAGTTGTGTAATACATTTTGAACTGTGTAATTGTGTAATACATTTGGAAAAAAAAAAAATTATGTAAACAACTTACCTCAGGTTAATCTGTTAATGCTAGCTATTTAGTTAAAGCTGTCACCGGCATTGTAGTCTAATGCAGATTTAATTATAGTCTAATACAGATTTAATGTATGTCTAAATGTAAAAAAAAAAAAACAGTTACCTCAGATAGTTTAAGAAATCTGAACAATATCACATGTCACAATTATGTTCAGGTTAAACACCCTGAAATTTACTTTTTTGTGATAGAAATTTTCTTAAATTGAAATTAACAATGAAGTAATACATTTTGAAATAAAATATATAGTCGAGTCCATAAGTATTTGGATAGAGGCTCAATTTTCATAATTTTGCATCTATACACAACCACAATGGAGTTGAAATGAAAAATCCGAAATGTCATATAAGGAGTTTAACAAAAATATTGCATTAACTGTTTAGGAATTATAGCCATTGTTTACATAGTCCCTCCATTTTGACAGGTTCAAAAGTAATCAGACAAACTGCCATAATTAAAAATGTAAGTATTTTTTTTAAACTAAGATGCAAATCCTTGGCAGTCAATGACCGCCTGAAGTCTGGAACCCATGGACATCAACAAATGCTGAGCTTCCTCCTTTGGGATGCTTTGCCAGGCCTGCAGCCACCTGCAGTTGTTTGTGGGGCTTTCTGCCTTAAGTTTTGTCTTCAGTAAGTGAAAAACATGCTCATTTGGGTTGACTGACTCAGCCATTTAAGATTATTCCATTTCTTTTCCTTAATAACCTCTTTGGTTACTTTCACTGCATGTTTTGGGTCATTATCCATCTGTACTCTGAAACACCAACCTATAAGTTTTGCAGTATTTGAATCTGAGCAGAAAGCATAGGTCTATACACTTCAGAATTCATCCTGCTACTTGCATCATCAATAAACCCCAGTGACCCAGTTCCACTGCCAGCCATACATGCCCATGCCCACCATATTTGACAAATGATGTGGTATGCTTTGGATTATGAGCCCTTGCTTTCCTTCTCCATTCTCTTTCTCTTCAAATCATTCTAATAGGAGTTAATGTTGGTTTCATCTGCCCAGAGAAATTTGTTCCAGAACTTGTTGTCTAGCAAAGTCTAATCTGGCCTTTTTAATCTTGAATGTTACCAGTAGTTTGTATCTTGAGGTAAACCCTCTTTATTTACATTCATGAAGGCTTTATTTCATTGTAGAATTTAACAGTGATACGTTTACCTCCTCAAAACTGTGGCTAGATGCTGTGAAGGGGTTTTTCTTCACCTACCCTAGTTGTCTTCTGTGGTCTTCCAGGACTTTTAGTGTTACTGAGCTTGCCAGTGCATTCCTTTTTATAATGTACCACATTGTAGATTTGGCCACTCCTAAATTTTCTGCTATCTCTCTGATACGTCTGTTTTGTTTTTTCATCCTAATGATGGCCTCTTTCACTTGCTTCAACACCTCTTTGGACCATTAATTGAAATATAAATGCAAATTTAACCAGGCATTTTAATTCCTTAGTTTGGCATTTGTCCAATTATTTGTGAGCCTGTGAAAATGAAGGAACTATGTACAAAATGGTTGTAAAACCCCCTGAATTAAAGCTGAAGGTCTACAGGTCAATTAATTTAAAATCCATTGTGATGATCTAGAGGCAAATCTGAGAAAATTGTGTCACTGTCCAAATACTTATAATACTTGTACTTACCCAAGTGTAATAAAATAAATTACCTCAGGTCAGCTTCACCTGCTATTGCTTGCTATTTAGTGAAATCTATGTATCTTGATAGCCAACAAGTAACCTGTTTTTAACAAGCATTCATGTCTAATATTTAGCGTTTGTTCTTGGATGGTTTATGATATTTGAGTGAGATAGGTGCTTGAAATTTAAAGTTTATCTTGTGTCATGTGGAAAAGAAGTGTAAAATGCCTCAATGCTTCACCGTGTTCAACAAAAATGTTTGTTAATTCTTAATGACAACTAAAAATTTAAAGGGGCTGGCTCACCCTTCCCAGAATCATTTGCTCCAAGAAGGAAGTTGCCTTTTTGATGCCATCAATATTCGAGAAACAATCCTCAATAATCCGGCGATATAATGGACTGGCCTCGGCTGTCTTGCCGGTGAGGCAATAAGGCATATTCTGTTCAGTGCTTCCATGTATTACACCAAGAAAAGGAAAAAGTCTGAGATGGGTATCAAAGGGATCACTAACAGGGAATTTGCAGAGGTTTTGCTGCATAGCGAGGTAGCAGATAGCAGCCTCATGCTTTCAAAACAAAAACAATTCACTGAATTCTGGGAAGGGTGAGACGGCCCCTTTAAGTAATGTAGAGAATTTTAAACACATTCATCCATTTTATTTTTGAAAGAAAAAATTATATTTCTTTCCCCAATACATAAAAATTAAATTACCTTGTATTATATTAAGTCATATATTATACATACACCATTTCCCTTTATTCTTCTAACTAACCTTTCCTTGTGGGATATTTTTGTTGTTGTTGTACAATGACCGTTATACAGTTGTTGTACAAGGTTTTTTTCCTCTTATATCACAGCCTTTTGCCTATGATTACATTATTTTATAAATTAAACAATGACACAGCATACTTTTATAAGCTCAACAAGCAAGTTCCTGTTCTCATTAATGTTACAGCATCTATAAACAATCGTTCCCTCACCAGACTCACTTTTTTCCCTGTCTTGAAGTTAATATCACCAAAAACACACCTTGTCGTTTTACTAAGAAACTGCAAAAGACGATTTGTGTTCAAATTTTGTCCTGAAAACTCCCAAGTGTCAGAAAACCTACAGACTGTTACAAACCACTGGAACCGAAGACTCCTTTCAAAAATGTTAAACATCTCCTTACGGAAAACTTTTATATTAACACAAGTTATATGAAAGATTACATGTTGTCCCTCTATAGGTTATTAAAGTGAACATAACAGAAGCGCATTAATAAAAACCTGTACGTTATATTTTAAAGCTGCTATTACAGAAAATTAATCAACACCTTCTGATCAATTAGCTGCCTATCAAATATATTGTAAAAGAGTTATACAGCTGTAAATGATCATGTGATGCAGGAAAAGTAAGTAATTAAGAATTCTCTAGTCATTTTTTGACACAACCTCTCTCTAGTATATCGAGATAAATGCTGTCAGCAATAGGCATAAAGAAAAAAATCAAGTCTCTAAAATACATGAGGCGTATATTACACTGTCAGAGAAAACAAGAAATGTGTTTAAATTTTTTATTGATATAAATATATTCAATTGTATGTACACTATTTCAACATGAATATGCATTATATACAGATTCCCTATACAGTTGTTGCTTTTACAGTGTGCAGAGAAATGCCTAAAGTCACAGCCATGTTTGTAAGGTACAATCTAAAGGGGCCTTCTGTAGGCCTGAGGTACAACTAAGAACTGATATAATGTGTGGAGACGATGAGAAATACTGGTTTGAGTATAGACTAGTAGGTTAACACTGTTCAGCTGTTTATCGTGAAGTGGATGCGTTTTTCAGCTAGATGTGTTGCGTTTGTGCTTAATGGGATATCAGTTATGTCTGGAACTGTTGTTTTATTAAATTATTAACCTGTTTTTGTGAAGCTGGGTGCCTACGGGGACAAAGGCTAGAACAGGGGTGTCAAAAATACGGCTCGTATAGGCAGGGACTGGTGCGATAAGATTCGAGCAGGAGTGTGACCTGGGAATCCTTTAAGAGTATTTGGTGACTTTCACTTTAAGAAATTCTTACTGCATGGCCATGAATAATGTACAATTCTAAAGTGACTGATCCAGATATTAAACAAATCTAACATGTTATTAATGAGTAAAGTTTAGTTAACAGCTAAAAAGCAAGTGTTATTTTTTTTATTACATTAAAGTATTCTAAACATTGATTAAAATGATTCTGTGTAACAGGTAGCCACATGTCATGCCTTGATACATTTTTATGAACAAACAAAAGGTTCAAAACGTTTCCAGTCAACTGGTACTAATAAATTGACCTTCACTGTAAAAGAATATCAAGCTTTTATTTCTGGGGGTGTCATTCAGACACTGTAAGACATTGCTTTAAAATACCTTTAGGGTATACGGGCTACATAAAAAAAAGACTTGAGTTAGACTCTTTTTGGAGGCTGAGTAATAGACTCAGTGTCCAACTCAGCTACTGATAAAATGTGTGATTCTTTTTTAGCAAGCTGAAAATATTTACATAAGTTACTGTTTGAAGTCCAATTGGAGTCCAGTTCAGTTCCAGATTTTAACACTTCCTTATGCAAGACATTGTATTGTAAAACCATAATTTGGAAATGCTATTTTCTGGGTAATGAACTGCAGTGGGTTTATGTGTTTAGTAGGTGATATCTGTTCAATCTGTTAGTGCATTCAGAGTGTAGTTTTCAGATAAATCCAGATAAATTAACATGTTTAAGAGGAGTTGTTGATGTGTTATTGGTCCCTAATCAGAATTCTTTGGTCCGGATCACCTAAAATGAGTTTGACACCCCTGAGCTAGAGAAGATTTTGAAGATTTTTAATCTACTGGCCATACAGAGAGAGTCACTGAAAGTCTATTTGAATCTACCATAATCCATATATATATATATATATATATATATATATGGATTTAACTTCACTCTTCCAGTTTAGATTAGGATTAGACTGCAATCAGATTTCTAATCGGTGTACAGCCAGCTGGAACTAGAAACACTTTCTTTAATATCCTTTTCTTTTCATCCTTAAGGAAGAAAACATATGTTCTCAATTTTGCTGTACATGAAATCTCTGCAGTGATCATCAACAGCCCTGATAAGCCGCCTAGTCTTTTTGTAAACACTGAGCCTGGCCTGATTCGATGCTATTTCATTCAAAAAATGACCACTAAATCTAACATCATCTTAGTTTGTTCTTTGCTTACAAATCCTTCTCTGTAAAAAAAAAAAAAATGGCTGTAAATTTTACAGTAATTTAGTGGCAGCAGAGTTGCAGAAAATTACAGTAAACAACTGTAAAACACATTGAAGGTGTAGTTCTGTGATATCTTACTTACTATATAACATAACATAATCCAGTACATATGCTCATTTGGTGGATGCTTTTGAAAAAATCAAACAATTTGTAACTGATGCAGGATTCAACTGAGCTGAAGGTGAAGGATCTAACTTAGAGACCCAACCACAGGAGTTTGACAAGTATTGGGATTTGAACACATAACTTGCTAATGTGTAAATTAAAGCCATAACCACAGGGCCACCAAACCAGCTCAATAAGCTTACATTGATTCAACCACTTGTACCACTGAACTAATTCACACTAAAATTGCACTGAATCAATGCAAGCCAGCTGAGCCCACAGCTAAAGGCTTTGAATTACAGAATAAAAGGGTGTATGATCAAATCCCACCCTGTGTCATCTGTAAATCACCTTTTTTCACAGCATCACCCAAATGACTAAATGTACCAGATTGTGTGTTATTTTATACCGCATAACACATTACAGTGTTTTACTAATGCCACTAAATTACTGTAATATTTACAGCCAGGTGTTTTTCTTCTACGGTGTACTAATACTGGCCCATGGATTCATTATATCCACAAAAGCAATCAGTTCAGACTCTGATTCATGAAAGACTGCTAGTGAATGTGCTTTTCAGTTTTTCAGGTCCAAGCCACACACACACAAACCCACACATACACACACACACACTGCCAGGTCAATAACTAGGCTAGAAGAAATCCTGCAGGTCACTGTTTTTGTTTCTTTTCAGTGTTCACACAACCCTCATAAGATCCTACTTCAAAGATTGACGACCAGATATCCCAGAATGCCAGCAATAAGTAAAACCACAGTGAAAATGATGCCCGCGAAGATCCTCATGACACCAGCTTCACCTTCGCCCCCGTCTTTGGGCTCCTCCTCGCAGATGGAAATGACACCTACGGATGAGTTTCCCACGCTGACTGTGGATTTGAGTTCAGCGCCCGCTTCCTGCTTGGCCTCCACCGCCCACGGCGCCACCTGAACCTTCATCTCCATCTCCTCCATCATCTGCCCGAGCTGAGAGATCTCGGCTTCCAGGTCTTTCAGATCGGCCGTGTCGATGCCCGTGTCCGCTTCGTACTTCATGCTCTGCATGCTCATGGCTCGAGCCGCCACCGTGCTCGTGCTCCCGGTCATGCCGGTCTGGATGAAGTGGCGCGTGGGCACCTTGAGCGGGAAGTCCTGCCCGATCTCCAGCGACCTCCTCATGTCCACCTGGAGGATCTCCATGCTGCTGGTGAAGAGCACCCACAGGCGCTCGTACTCGGCGCGGTCGTCGTGGCTGATGCTCTTGTCTTTGAGCAGCGCCGTCAGTCTGCTCCGGTTGGCCGCCGCCAGCTCCTGCGCTTTCCGTCGCGTCCTTTTCAGCTCCTCGCGCAGGTTTTGCGAGTCCGACGTGCTCCCTAAAGCGGACACCAGGTGCCGGTAGCACGCGGTCACCTTGTTTAAAGCGTCCAGCATGGTTTTGCACTCGTCTTTGCCCATATTTGCGGAGAAAAATGAAAGAAAAGTTCTCCTGTTGTTATAGGGAGGTGTCGGGTGGAAACCTGCGCCTCGCTCGTGCTCAGCAGTTTCCACGGCAGCGCCACAGCCACGCAAATCCACACAGCGCTCGCGTCACGGTCAGCTTCTCCCCATCCATGTTTCCCCTCTGCTTCCTGACGAGACAGCACACAGGCTTAGCAATAAACGGATCTGTAAACAGCTTTACTTTTGCAATCGGAGATTAAAGTCGGCGTCAATGGCCGACACTATACACTCCACTACACTGTACACTACACTACACTACAGTGCGCCACGGCGTTTACGCATTAAACCTTAATGTTTCTCAACGTCATACATATATCCTAAACAATCCCTGGCTCATAATCCTTTCATAGAAGACGCAATGTGTCCTCAGGTGCTCACAAAAACGTCTGCCATTCTAGTAAAATCCCTCTGATGGACAAAAAAATGTAGAGGAAACCATCAGAGCATCCGCATTAAACCGCCCTTGCGCTTGCTTTTGCTTTCTGGAGTCGTTTAAATGCTCACTTATTCTCCTTTTCTCCTCATTGTTTGTGTTTGTTTTTCCCCAGCAAGGAGATGCTGATGTTCACATCCCAGCCGCTGTCCATTAAATACCGCTAGAAGCTCACGTGGACGCGCATCACTGACACAACCAGTCAATCTCGCGTTCACGAGGCTCCCGGAAAAAAAATAAGCCTGAAATCCTAAAAGCTGATTGGTTGAACGGCACTATTTTGTTTGCACTTCAAAGGTGATTGGCTCGAGTACATGGCAGTCAAACGCGACAACTGTTGGAGTGTGCGCATATATCAGACGGAAAGAAAAGTGTGTTTATTTCGAGCAGCTCCATGTTCATGCAGTATGGAGTGTGTGCATGAAGCCAATCTAAGAACAAAATATGTTGGATGAAGTCATAAATTGGGCTCCATAAATTTAGAGCGCACCGCCTTAAATTTCTATCAATGCAAATAATTTAATTCGGTATTGGAATATTATTGTAATAATGACATTATTACATTATTATCCTTCATTACTCAGCCATTAAAAGACCTTGACATTCATTTTTTAAGAGAAAGTTGTTTAGGAAGTGTTTTGAAATGCTAATTGTTTTGTGACTATGCCAACATACAGTATATGATAACGTACTAACATAGCAAATCAATAAACATTACTAATTAAAGGTTCATGATTATTATATGTATGGCCTCTATGCACAAAGGGGGAAAAAACTTAAAGGTTTTATGATGAACCTTAGAAAAGAGAGGGTTATAAGTAGCACAGCATTAAGAAGCTAAAAAAAAAAAAAGTCCTTACTTCGTCAGAAGCCTCAAATAAATATTTTTTCTCCCAAAAGTGTTAAAGCTAAAAGTATTAAATTCTGGGATTTGCAAAGAATAACTTTTATGAAAAAAAAAAAATCATTTTAATTGCAAGCCCTTTTTGTCCATTTTAACATTAAACGTAAGTATGGAAACATAATAGTCGTTTTTTTTAAAATAAAAAAATTAAACTTTTGAAAATTGTAGTGAAACAGAAATAATTATGCACTTCAGGATGTTGTGTTGTGTGAAAATAATCAAGTTCAGGGAGGAAACAGAGACTTTTTGTCAGGCTGCATCACACCATCCTGTCGTTGATTATTTTCCTAAAACTGCACGTCCCATCCCATCATATTTTATTTCTTATTTAATCAAGCTTTAGTCGGTTTGAAAAAGAAAATCTCAGCATTAGATAATCAGATAATGTTTTGGCTTCAAGCCTGCCTGCTGCCTGGGGTCTGTCTGCCTGTATAGAGTTTGCATGTTCTCCCTGTGCCTCTGTGGATTTCCTCCAGGTGCTCTGGTTTTGTCCCATGGCCCAATGATATGCAGATTAGGTCAAATGGATTCTCTAAATTGCCCATAGGTGTGAATGTGAATATGAATGGCTGTTTATATCATAGTGGCGATCTGTCCTTATCGACCCCACATAGTAGTGGGCCTAAAGATGTAAAAGATGAAGAAGAAATATTTATGAAATAAATAAACTTTAACAATAATCTGTGTAGAATATTAAATGGTTTAAAATGGCAGTAACATCTCTACACCTTTTTCTTCATTACAAAACAGACAGAATTTATGAATATGGACAAATATGTAAATTGAAAATGCTCCTACAATGCCAGATAGGCCAAATATAAAAATGCCTTTCATTAGCTAATAACATTAGCATATTTCTGGCACTTTGTGAGCAAAGCTAATCTTTTCAGGTATTGATATATGATATACATGCCTAATTATATGTGTGTATGTGTAAACAGCCTGTGATTTTAACATGATTTGATCAAAACCAATGATGTGAATACTCATAAATTAAGTACAACACTGGCTAATTGAACTTTATAGTGATTGTTTATGTGTCTAAGTATGGAGGCAATACTAAAGAGACTGTCACGCTTCAATTCTTTACATACTTTATCTAACAATACTATAAATATTATTGAAAATAAATATTTTCTAATATCATATATGATTTAGGCATTATAACACATTATTAACTGATTAACAATTTTAATTTAGAGCATCATGAAAGGAAATATACTTACAAGATTTATTGTATATATATATTGTATCTATTTATTGTATTGTATATAATTATATGTAATTATAAGAATTAATGAATAATTGAATTCCTCAAGGTTCATTTCAGAAAAAGTCTTAATTAATTATACTACACAATATCTTCTCATAGAATTATCATCTCTACATTGGATTGATGAACTCTCTCTGTCTCACTAGTCAGTATTTTTAATCTCTCCACGTATTCACGAACGTATTAGTGTTGTTACGTTTTATTACAAGGAACCCGTACCACCTTCACTAATGAGCTCGGGGTGGCACAGTCCTCTGGTAACAATTCAACTCATGATGACTGAGAGCCAGCATCTGCTAGGATGCCATGAAGGTTTACTGTGTGCAGGGGAAAGAGCTCCACATTAACCTGCTGCGCTCATGCAGAACAGGATGCCATCCCAACTATCGCCCCGTGGGGAGAAAAACAGCATGTCCCTGCAGGCCTCTGCCTGAGCCAGCTTCCTAAACCACATTTGCCAGCTGTGCCACCCCACCAGCACGGCCTTACGAAATCTGAAAGGATTAAGATGACTATAGAGGAAGATTACGTTTAGTGCTGATTAACCTCTTAAAGTCTTTGCTTAGTATTCGGAGTATTCAGTAACCTATAGGAATTATTCACTAACTACAGGAAAGGTGAGTTATTTAAAAGAAGGAATGTCAGGAATGTTTGGAGCTTTGATGTTAGTATTTAGGATGGGCGGCACGGTGGTGCGGTGGTTATCACTGTCGCCTCACAGCAAGAAGGTCCTGGGTTCGATTCCCGGGTCACCCATGGTGCCTTTCTGTGTGGAGTTTGCATGTTCTCCCCGTGCATGCGTGGGTTTCCTCCGGGTGCTCCGGTTTCCTCCCA
>JAQQZR010000037.1:21484654-21496250 GCA_030068235.1 Notoglanidium macrostoma | reverse complement strand
ACACACACACACACACACACACACACACACACACACACACACACACACACACACACACACACACACACACTGCAACAGATTTGCTGCATGTAGGTTTAACTTTTGGGCTTAGACACCTAAAACCTACATTCGAGGCCCATAAAAGATATAGATTATTTATTTATTTTTATTTTTTAATACAAATTGCTCCAGGAATAATTATGACCACTAAACTATCACCTACTGCACATTTCTGAACTACACGCGGCTTCTTGAATAGTTTTAAACTATTTATAATTTTGATGTGCTTATGAAAAAAATCAAAATGCCATTTATTTTATTTAAAACATTGCTGAATTGTGAATTGTGAGATCAGTCATGGGAACCACAAACATCCGGTAAGTCTGCGAGATTTATATCGTTTATAAATCCATACTTATATGTAATACGATTTCTGTGCAACGGAAACGAGATTTCGTTGTTAGTGTATTAAAAAAATGATAAAATAGATCAAATTAAACACAAACGATACGTTCATAAAAAAGAATCAAAGTACTTTTAAAGCATTACAGTTGGCGCTGTGTCTGTAAACGGCCTCTAGATGGCAGAATCACGCTATTCATCCTAAATCTGAAGGACGAAGAAGAGCAGCCAGCGAGACGAACCCGGAAGTGTGTTCCACTCGGTTCTACTCAAAATATCCAGTTAGAATAGGAGGGACTTTTTTTCCTGGTTGGTTATAATAATAATAATGAAATCGGGTGTGTACACGCCACTTTCGCAGATTTGGGAAAACAGCCGTTGGGTGAATTATTTCGGTAAGCAAACGATACACATGAGAGATTTCTGCCGGAGAGCATCTTGTGTCCTGTCAATACACTGCTCATATGGAGCAATTTAGCTTCATGGCTAGCTTCGTAGCTACCCTAATGTATATCCACGGCTGCGTCGATATCTAGATAAAGAATCATTACGTCTATGATGATTTTGCTATTACTAGTTACTCTATATAACATCAACTTAATGCTGTCCGTTTTGCTGTAGCGTTTGTCTATAAATCGTGATTTAGTCCTCGGCTCACTCTCAAATGGCTTCCCATTGGTCAATAGTAGTGCACTACCTTGCGTGCGGAAGCCATTTTAATTTGAACTTGACCCCTCTATAGGGTGCATATGTAGGGAGTATGCGACTATTTGGAATTATCTACAAGATTAGCTTGGTTTAGTCATTGTTGGCTAGATTGTCAATGGGTCGATTAGCTAGTTGGGCATTCTAGCTGGTTATATCGAATGTGTATTGTTTATGATGGATGATATGCTCTTTAGTTCGTTTAATTGTTTATATATAAAATAAAATAGCAAACCAGCTAGCTAGCTAATTCAAACGTCAGTCATAATAACTTATGTGTTGCCGTAATGGCTAGCTAGCAGGCAGAAATGTGTGTAATAAAAATCTAAAAAGTCATGCATGAAGTGTGTGTGTGTGTGTGTGTGTGTGTGTGTGTGTGTGTGTGTAGGTTAACCCTGTGGATGTGGCCTTGTATCTGCTGTCCAGCTCATCATGTCAGTGTGAAGTCCAGTCTCTGAGGTAATCACGATATTGTTTATTAATTTGTTTAAAAAAAAAGCACCAAACACTTTTATAACGAGGGCTGCAAAAGTTTGCACACCCTCACTTCAAAAATGATGACACTGCGATGAGGGTTGTTAGGGTTAGAGTCTCATTGCATGGTCTAAAAACATGATGTTTACCAATACAGTGGTAATCAACCAATTAATCATAATACACAAGCTGATGGTGGAAAATAATTTTTACTTTACTACAGAATCATGGTTGAAATTTCCCTTTCTCTCTCTCTCTATGTAAATAAACAAAAGCAAACCGTTTTAAAGAAACGAATTGCTCTTTAATTTCTGAAAACGGTTCGATCCTGAGCTCAGGTGAGAGCCTGGAGTTAGATTTTATTCCAAGGTTCAAATCAACCACAACTCCGTTCATTCACGTGGAACCGATGTACACTTAACAATGAAGTACATTCAGTGAACTGTTTTTGTTTAGGTTTTTTCCCGGTGTAGGAGGAAGCAGAGGTAGCAGTGTGACCTGTTTACAGCAGTAGCAGATGATGAAGTGTTTTCAGCGCAGTCGTGTCCACTGTGCGGAGAATTAGAGGTTGTTGTAGTGCGATTTAGAGCGAGCCCAGAGGGACGGGTTGTGCAGTTTTTGCCGCATCACCTCTGGACACAAAAGGGATGCCGGTCACTGATGTAAAGGAACGTGATCAAGTAAAAAAAAAAATTAAAAAAATAGACAGAGACCGTAAATGTAAAACCGTAATAGTACAAATTTTTTATGTTAATAAGAAATCAGTCTGAAATCAGAAATCAGGGCTTGCTCATTTCCTTCTGAATAATGTAATCTCTTTTAACCTCCTCCTCCTCCAGCGCTGAAAGATCAGCATGTTCTGTTTGTGAGAATTTAACTTCAAATAACTTATCTAGGGCATGTCAGCCGGGGGTGCAAACTTTTGAGCTTCGATAACAAAGAGAATGTCTCGTGTGAGTGCTAATGTTAGTATTTAGGCTATTGTTCTAGAACGTTGCCCAACACGTTGAGCAACCGGACCCGAGCGTGCCCTGAAGCTGCTCTTTCTCTCATGGCTGCTACAGGTCGAGCAGGATGCAGACTTCTGGGCACCGGCTGCGTGATGTGGAGCAGCACCACCCCTTGCTGTCCAGCGGGGAGGAGGAGGTGACCGTAGGCCGGGTCTGGTTCATCCAGGACGGCTGCGGCATGGTGTGCGCCTCCATGACCTGGTTTCTAGTGCTGTATGCAGAATTCGTGGTGAACTTCGTCATGCTTCTGCCCTCCAAAAGCTTCTGGTACTCGCTCATCAACGGCGTGGCGTTCAACTTCTTGGCCGTGCTAGCACTAGCGGCACACCTGCGCACCATGCTAACCGACCCGGTAAGATTCGGATGAAAAAGTTGTTCCGAAAAGTGACCGCTCGGTCTATAAAACAAAATATCACTTAATTACTTTAAGATAATTCAACATATTGAACATTTCAAGCTCCATGAGTGGCAGATCATCTTCACCATTATCAGCATCACCAGTGTGACATCTCGCTCTCACTCTCTCTCGTCAATCAAAGCGACATTAGCCAATCATGTGTGTCCGTGAGCTCGTGTATGCATAAGAGGGCGGATAGCGCGTTCCTCCGAGTGTGCAGTAGCCTGTTATTAGCCACACTGGAAAATTACGTAATTCCCACTTGCGCGTTGCAGCATGAGTCATTTCGAGTGTAATGCGACCTTGAGGTTTCATTGGAGTTAAATTAAAGGTCAATGGAATTAAATCTCAAAAGAAAGTACGCTTCCAAATCACCTTTAATAAAAATGGGTTCTGTGATGGGTTCTCAATTAAATAGCTCAACTTTGTAAATAGAGTAGCTTGATAAGGGAATAACAGCCATGTAATAAAGACTGTTTGTGATAAAAATGAACTTTAGTCAAGCCTGAGTATCTTCCTCTTTATCTCAAATCAGCGGAGGCTGCAGGGGTTAAACAGAAACGCACGCAGTTCTTCTAAGCACGCTATTTTTAAAGCTGCCGTGGCTTCGGTCAGCAGGAGATTCTTATTTATTTATTTATTTATTTATTTATTTATTTTCATATAGCTAAAGGATCTCTCGCTGCTTCGAGTAAGCATTTTAGGAAATGTTCTGTATAAACTAAGCTGTTTTTGCGTACGCGTCTTCACAGGGCTTGTTCATGAGCGTAATAATGACCAGGAATGCCACACTTTTTAGGTATTTTAGGATTCGGTTTAAAGCTGAAGGAGACGAAGGCAGGGCCGGGCACATTTGCATCAGGAAAATGCGCTCCCCGGGTTCTGTGCTTCTCTGTATCACGGTACGATATCGTGTGTTATAGGAGGTTTTGCATAGTCGCAGAAGGACAATGTGGGTGAAATTATACAATACAGGATCCACAGACTGACCTCAGTTTATCAGATGTGCTTAATAGCAACCGCAATGTTTACTCAGCGGTAAGTGCTGTTAAAACACAGAGAATAATCCCAGCTGCTCGATCGTACACACACACGATGAGTTGTTTTATCCTCCGGAGAGTCACGTGCACTAATTGTGTTATCCTTAGTAGCTCAGAGCAAAAAAAACCTGTACCGGTTTTAACATTAACGTGTATATTATATTGATTATTTTACACAAGCGGCACGTTGCGCGGGCTTTCGTTCTTCTTATTCAACAGCAATTTGCCAACAATTCATTTATTTAAATGATATTATCCCTCAGTGGCCTATGAACGAACCTTTCTATTAATATCTTCGTAATAGGTCAGCACCGAAATACTGTACGGTTCAAAGCATTGCCTGTATCTTCCGATTCGTTCATGTGTAGTGTTCTTCCACACACATTAATAAAGAGTCGCAGGTCGTGGATTTTTTTGGTCCTTTTTTCCCGCCTCACGGAGAGGATGTTGTGTCTGTTAGGGAGCTGTTCCGAAGGGAAATGCCACTAAGGAG
This sequence comes from Notoglanidium macrostoma, assembly GCA_030068235.1. NCBI lineage: Eukaryota > Metazoa > Chordata > Actinopteri > Siluriformes > Auchenoglanididae > Notoglanidium > Notoglanidium macrostoma. The sequence goes on along the minus strand of JAQQZR010000037.1, from coordinate 21,491,729 downwards.
TACATGGACAGTCTACAGCTGAAACCAGGGGAGGTCATTTACAAGTGCCCGAAGTGCTGCAGCATCAAACCAGAGCGAGCGCATCACTGCAGGTGAGACGGGACGGGATGATTAGCTCCTAGGTATGCAATTAAAACCATGAAGCCGAGCAAAGTTTCGACGGAAACCTTTCTGATAGCTCTGTATTGTTAATAAATAATTACAGTATATTGTTGTATACGTTTAAATAGTGGATATGAAATGAATATCTGAGAACCGTTGCTCTAAATAACCCGGACGTCCCAGCGTTCAGGAGCCTCGCTCCTGTTCAGGCAAACCTTCCTTGTTTGCTCGCTCGACTTCCTGTCTGAACCTGCTTTTGCGTTCGCATCATTTCTCCTGAAGTATTTCACCTCCTGTGTTTTTTTTTTTTTTTCTGTTCCAGCATCTGCAAGAGATGCATCAGGAAAATGGATCATCACTGTCCCTGGGTGAACAACTGCGTTGGAGAGAACAACCAGCGATACTTCGTGCTGTTCACTGTAAGCGCCGCGTTTGACCGAGATAAACTCGCTTTTCCGATTCCAGACTAATCCGGACACGCTAATCAGATGCTGGTTCCACGACACGACTTGCACGATTCCGTTGATGTTGTCTAAATGCTCTAAGATTAGGACAGACAGTAAGAGTGAGGTTCGGTTTCATTAAAACTTCACCGAACTACATGCAAGTTTTCATGCAAGGCCATCGAGTCAAGTGAACTCGCGTTGTTTTTCTGATTTACTTGTGTGTGTTGAATTAATTTTTTCCTATTCGTGCAACTGTATTCTTTGTTTGTCTTTGCAGATGTACATCGCTTCAATCTCTCTGCATGCCCTCTGCCTCAGTGGCTTCCACTTCTTCACCTGTGTCAAGGTCCAGTGGAACGGTGAGTCGTCAGGGCGTTAATGATGCTGCGTCTGGCCAGCTTCTGGAAGGTTTTTCCTCAGTCGGGAGTCACGCGACAAAACAAAAAAACCAACATGGATGATGGACTGCTGGTGTCTAAGTGAACAAATTTGTGGAGATTTATGTTAATTTGTAAATATTTCGACCTAGGCTAGTTCGTTTGCTGATACTAGCTAGGACTGATTTGCGAAAAAATGACATTGTCAGTAACCAGTGGAAATATAATCAGATTTATCTCCGATAACAAGATAACAACCGAAATGTCTTTCTCATTTAATATTTGCTTTATTCTAAGTTTATAAACAGAAACACTAGATAAGTTGTATAGTCATGTTACTTCCACTTCCTAGGATGTTATTGTGTTGCTATGGTAACAGTGCACATTTTGTGTAAGCCTCCCCCGACATCAGCCCCCAAAAACAGTTCCACTCTAGACGAAACACCATCTAGTGTGAAAGCGGTATTAAAGACAGAGATTTGACGCTTCAGTTTTTTTCAAAAAGATTGTGAAATGTGTAGTTGATGAGAAGGCATGTCTGAAGGCATCTGTTCCTTCTTGGTTACTTAACTTGCTAAATCCTTGACTTCGAATGTGGGTGTGTAACGATACGATTCCGTTCACAGTACTGGTTTCACGATTTCATTCATTTCGATACTCAAATTTTGCATGAAAAATAAGACTTATGTATGAATCATAAGCGACACAAAATGTGTATTTTTGTCTGTATGAAAAGAAATACATCAAAAATTGCTACGAACCGAGGTTTAATATTGTAAACAAGATGTACTATCGGATCGCCGTGTCTTAAAAATAAATAAATGAATGTGTAAATTCTACCTAAATATTTCCTGCGCTCCGTAGCAGCGCCTGAGGCATCATTTAAATGCTAACTAGAGCTCCAAAGGCGGCTAAAATGACTCCTTCTGTGTGCTCTTTCTCAGACTCTGTAGATCGCATAGGGGCAGGGCCGGTGTCATTTGAGAGCTACTGAAAAGCTCTTTTTTTATTATTGTTGTAATGGGGTTGTGTAACCATATACCCTGTATTACGTGTCTGTGTTTTTGATCCGGAGCCATCAGTCCCTTCACACGTGCACGTGATTTCCGATAATGGCGCAGGCTTTTCATGAAATAATGCAATCATGTGACCAGCGTGCTCTCTGTACATTTTATCTATTTTATCATTTTATTTATCTTTTATCTGGATCGTGCAAACTGGGACCTCTGGTGTTCAGATAGTGCAATTACATTATATGCATAATTAATAGAACGCTGATTTCCATGATGCACATCGTCACATTTTTGCATCAGGTCATGTTGGCGCCGTTAAACTCCTAGTCATGTGATTAAAATCTCCCAACTATGACACAATGTCTACAAATCTATTAATAATATTGTTTTTGCTGTAACACTTGTGTTATTTAACTGCATGGTGTTTGTTTATCTACACTTTCAAAATGTGATTTTCAAAATCAGCTTTAATAAACCAGACCAGACAACTTTTTTAGTGTATCACTCACACACACGAGTGAATATATACGTGTGTGTTTGAGTATTCTATAACAAATCATAGCTTTACATCAACTTTTGCGTTTTTATTGACCAGAACAGTGGATGATGTAATTTGTGTGTAATTGTGTATGTTACAGAGTGTAGTGACTTCTCCCCTCCGGTAGCGGTCATGCTCCTCATTTTCCTGTGTCTGGAGGCTCTCCTCTTCCTCACATTCACCGCTGTCATGTTCGGCACCCAGATTCACTCCATTTGCAACGATGAGACGGTGAGTTGAGTCAGGCAAACCAGACCATATTTATAGAATCGCAATACAAATCGTATCCGCAAGTAGATATATCGTTATATCATATCAGGTGGACTCTGGTGATCCTTTTCCATAAGCAGCAGTGGTTTAGTGCCCTCTGCTGCCTGTGAAGTGAATTGCAGTTGTAATACAAACATCAATCCTTCTCATACCCCCTCCTAAACTTTTTAGGCAGATTACCACAAAAGGACATTGAGTTATGTTCGACCCCCAAGCCTTGGAATCTTCCTGTTATTTACAGTCACACTGTGTGTCAGTCTGTGTTGTCGAGGGAATAACGGACGAACAAGGAATTTTGCCTGCTTTGTGCATTTGCCAAATTTATTCCTGGTGTTGAATCCTCCGTTTCTCTGTCCTGTAGGAAATCGAGAGGCTGAAGAACGAGAAGCCGACGTGGGAGCGGCGAGTGCGCTGGGACGGGATGAAGGCTGTGTTCGGAGGCCCGCCGTCCCTCCTGTGGTTCAACCCGTTCGCAGGACTGAGACTACGGCGCCTCCTGATGCACCACACTCGGAAGGGCGGCTCCGAGTTCGCCGTCTGAACCCGAGGAAGCTCACGTTTCTCCGCACGTCAGCGTGCCAGCGTGCCCGTTAAGACCCCACGCGTAGAGGACACGCGGCACAATGACGCAGGTACGGGGACCCGCGCAAGGGAATGTGTAATAAACCTGAGGCCTGGTGGAGGAGAAGGGCCTGAATATGACAAACTACCTGTTAAAACCACTGGACCTCAACTCAAGGAAGGATATTTTTTACTTTGGCTTGTCTTGGCCGGGTCGGACCTTCTTTTTCCCTGTGAATAGGTTTTTTTTTTTTTTTTTTTTTTTTTTTTTTTTTTTTAAAAAGGATCCTTTTTCTGTATTTTGTTGAAAACAGATTTGGGGGGAGGGGTAAAAAAAAAAACATGAACAATCTGAAATTTCATTTGAAGCGCCTTAGCGTCTACATCTTAATCAGTCAACCAAATCGAAACGTCGCGTTCTGGAACCTTCTTACGCGTTAAGATTTACTCGGTAACTAAATGCTAAGATTTAAAATGCTAATCATTCCTAGGTTTAGAATCATGAAACATAAATAACGGCTTATTTAACTTCCTAACATAGCAGAGATGATGCTGAAATCTCATTTAGACTTCCTTTTTTTAAATGGCACTGAATATTTAGAACTATTTACACTGCTACGTCCAAGGCCAACGCTGCAGTTGCTTGGCACGGATGTAGACAGATTCCATTAGAGAAGACGCCGTAGGGATGACGCATGACTTTTTGCACACTCGTTATAGCAGAGAAAGAGACGTTCGGCGAGGCCCTTGTGACGCCCTGATGTTGTACTGAACTCGCTAAGCAGCTGAAGAACTGTGCTGGATGTAGTCTTGCGTTTTATGAGACGGACGAACTAAGGAATCACGTGATGTTAGCAATACTGTGGCTGGGTCTTCAAAAGAGCTTTTACCTCAACAGTTAAGACTTAATCATGACAATTCTTTCCTCGTTGCAGATGTTTTCTACAGTAGATGCAGAGTATTTCCAATGGTATTGGATTCGATGTGGGCCAGAAAAAAGAACCGACTGAAAATGTGTGCTTCAGCTCCATGAAGTAGTGTATTGTAAATAAAAGAAAAAAAAGCTAATGGGAATGGGTTTACTTATACCAGGTTTCTGTTTCAATCTTCACGATAAATGCAGTATAAAAACCATCTAGACATGACCACGTGTCGTCCTCCCACCGGGATTCTTCAGTGCCATGACAGTCGACAGTATTGGTTTCTATTCATTCTGCACATGACATTCTTGAAATGTGGGGTTTCTCTCTCTATCTGTCTGTCATTTGGCCAAATATTTCCCAATTCTAGTCCAGGAATTAGCTCTCTTGATTCTCCCAAGTTTAAAATATCATGTTGTGTTCACCAAGAACCTAAGATTCATCCAAAAACACATCTCTAATGTGTTATACATTTTCAAGATAGGATTTGCAGCTGCGTTCGATGATCTTGAAATAAGTGTAACAGAACGTGTTTATTGCTAAAAAGCAAATGAATCACTTGCATGTGTGATCCGGGCCACGTTCACAAGCTTATCCAGCACCCTCATATTCGTGAAGACAAAAGACAAGTGTCTTAATGGTATCTTTAATGCGTTAGAATATTTCTTAAAGAAGCCTGAATTCATATGCAATTTAGTGTATTGCACCGAATCGACTCTTTTGAATCGGTCGCTTTTGAATCCTCTACACTAAAAACGAGTGAGTCGATTCATGAATCGATTCACTGTCGGTTAGACACGTGCCAGCGTTAAAAGTTAAAGCATTAAGATTAAACTCCATCTGCAGAAGGAAAACAAATCTTCATGTGTTGAGCTGCTGATAGACTGTAGAGACTACGCACAGCGCCATAATTATTGGCACCCTTGATAAAGACGCATCAGTTATGGGAGGGAAAATGTTGTCGCGCTTAATCTTACACTGAGACTGTGAGAAATTCGAACCTTTAATTGAAGTAGTTATTCTACATGCTTTTGGGTGTAGTGTTAAACTCCAGACTCACATTCCACACTCTTGTAATTACTGAATTGTTCACATTATTGACTCAGATTTAAGGAATCATGTGAATCATTGACTCAGATTTAAGGAATCATGTGAATCATTGACTCAGATTTAAGGAATCATGTTTGTTGCAAACAATAAACAAGGAATAAACTGCTTTTCTGACTCGATTCACTGTACGATTAGCTTAAAAGGAGTAAAACACTATAAAGGCATGCTGTTATATGGTCATGATCAATATTGAGGTGTGTGTAAGATGGAGTTATTTTCCTTAACTGCATCCTGGATTGCTTTATTCTGCTTGTACCATGGCAGCCTCACAAACGTGACGCATTTTTCTTTGTTACAAAGCAACAGGACTTGGTTTTGGGAAACATTGCACAGAGATGATTAGTGTTGTTGCCTTTCCATATTATTGTTCCTAATCTCTCATCCCGTTTACCTGACGTGTCACTCATGAATAGGCTTTACATCTGTATTTGAAAAGAAAAAAAAGGCAAGGGATCACATATTACATTGGAGTCCGTTTACCCCGATCACGTCTTGCAGTAGTTTAAAAAGAAAGCGCTTTGTGAAATCCCGTTTATCAGCTGTATGTTTTAGACAATGTTTTAAAATGATCTACAGGATGTAGAACATGCTGTGTGGGTCCGGGGGGGAAATGAGTCCACTTCCTGTTTGCAATCCTTAATTAAGTCAAAATTCTTAAAGGACTTTTATTAGCATGTATGTCTGTAAGAATGTATATTGTGCTTTTTACTACATTTTTATTTTAAGGAATAAAAACAGACCATCTTGCTAACACTAATACAGATGACACCTGCTTTCCAGAACAATCCTGCCGATTTCCTAAAAACATCTGGCGCAGATGTGTGCAGGTGTATTAACCTTCAGTATACAAAATGAGAAGGCAATGGGTTGATTTATAGATGCAAAATCAATATTCAGGCTTTATCAGTTTGTTATACATCTGATGAATTTAGAAACCCCATAAGTGTAATCTATCTGATGATGATGATGATGATGATGATGATATGGTCACAGACAATGTTTTAGACTTATTTATTGGAAACTGGAAACACAGGCTATGTAATACACAGTGTAAATGATTATTGATTTCTTTTTCAAATGTCAATAAATAATTGTTCTTTCATATGTGAAGCTCTTTTGCATAATAAAGTTGTTAGGTTCAGAACTATTACAGAATTATTTTTCTTAATTTAAAATCCCTAACTTGGTCAGTGGGAATGTTTACCTCATCGTGCACAAGGCCATGTGAGGTCACGCAGTGTTCCTCAACTCATTTGAGATACTGAGAGTGACGATGCCATGAATCAGTGGTGAGTATGATATTAATGGGCACGAGAGGATCATAGTCCAGGGCTATACTCACGGGTTCTTCCGCTACCCTGATATTAGTTTCTTTTATTATTCGGAAGCTTCGTCTTTTCTTTCTGACCTTCTGTCTAAGCAAGTAAGTCTGAGATTCGTACAATCACAAGTAATGTCCAGGAAGATGGTCATGTGACCTAAAAACATGTTATAAACATGTTATGTTGGTCTATTTTTAGTCTATATTTACTGTTATAAAGATATAATATTGGTCAAAGACATCAGGTTCAAATGTGTCTATGAACCTCTGAATCAGTCAGAAATCATAAAATTATTTTACACCAAAGCTAATAGTTTTGAAAAGTCTTGCTTCCTGAAATGTTGTTGCTGATTGTGACAGGTACCTACTGGGTTGCACAAATATAGTTTTGGTTTTACTGCATCACGTAGGAACTCT
>JAQQZR010000037.1:21465972-21481646 GCA_030068235.1 Notoglanidium macrostoma | reverse complement strand
CACTATATCTATATATATTCTATATTATATATATATCTATATCTATATCTATATAGAATATATAAATATACACACACACACACACGTGTAATAATATGCATGCACACACACAAAAAAACAGATGACGAAACGAAAACAATGTTAGGTGAGAGTGTCCTCGTTTCTGATGTACTCTCCCACATCAGCCTGGTGAAACACCACAATGGCCATGGGATCCACTTTGCGGCATTCCTGTGTGGTTTTTGCTGCCACGCCGAAACCCTGCAGGACACCACAACACTCAATATACATCCTCCTACATGCTAAATAGCTATTATATATAATCAATATCTTACAGCTCTCACTCACCAGTGGTACATCTGCCATGGAGTACACCACCACTCCCTGGTACTGAGACGTGTTTTCTGTAATCCTGCCCAGGCCAGACTTCATGATGTGGTTGCCGTATAGGAAAGACTGCTCAGCTCCAGGCTTCACCCACACTTTATACTGTACAGAAGATGCGTGAGGATCAACTTACAGCTGGGAAACATGATATTACACTCAGCATTAATCCCATTGTTACTACTGAATTACTGCTGCATGTGTAACACGATGTTTAATACCTTTGCATAAGGAGCGAGAAAGTCAAGAGCTGTGATGTGCAGCCGGAACTTCTGGGTCTTGGTGTATTTCCCAAAGCAGGTGCCAACAGACACCAGCTTGTCCCGGGAGATATTCGTGGCCAACTTCAGTATCTTTTCACTTGATTCACAAACAATAACAGAGCAAATCGAATTAACAACCACAGTATGACCACATTTATTTAAATATCCGGTAGCTGCATGTTTACCTGATGTAGTACACACGATCATGATGAAGTCTGAAGCAGTAAGTCCCATCCGGTCTATCCACAAGAAGTTTAATGTTCTCTCCAATGCTGAACACAAAAACGTTAGACAATGAATAAATCATATGATCACTCTTTTTACGTTTTTCCTTCAAACCGGTGTGATCTCATGTTCTGCTATTGCATGGTGAGCCTGGCAGGATGAATCGAATGGGGAGAACATCAAAGTCTTCACAATACATACTGTACATGGCCCTTTTCTCAGAAACAGCTAGCTTAGACACAAAGCATGTCGTCTTAAAGTAAAGATACCAATGATCGTGATTAGAAACCAGTTTCGCTCTTAATCGTTCTGGTCATCTTGCTCATGTGTAATGATTTTAGGAATATTCATAATGGTGTTACAGGATGTACCCATCATTTAAGGATTAATACACGTTAAGGTAGTTTAGTCAATGATTTTGCTGAACCTGCAGGTCTGGAGCTTGCTTTAAAAACTATGAAACAGTGCTTCTGAACACAGTGATTCAAAGCTTGTGCCAAAGTAACGTGATAAAGTGACGACCGAAGCTTCATTTTGTACACACCCATGTGACTGTACCGTCAGCGGTTCAGAAGCAGTTAAAATTGATTCAAACCACTATGTGGTGTTTCCGTGGGTATAGTATCGAGTTTTATAGTTTGATGAAAGTTTCACTGATACAAATGGAACCAACTGGAAGAAGACGTCTCACATTTGGGAACATTTTGCAATGTACTGTACTGTCCTGGGGATCAGAAAAATTTTTCTCCCAGTCTTTACCAGTTTGTGCTGCAGTTGTAATGCATTCCAGCCTCCTCTGTGCCATGTGAACATACTTTTTTTTCCCAAAGGCCGGGGAGATTGTTAATAAGAAAACGAACAGACTGAGCCCCATGAGTGTTGAACAAATACTTTCCTTAAATACAAATATTTAAAAACTCCCCATGTCCTACTGTCACACAAGCATGTTTATTCCTCAGACACATACACATTACACACTTCGTACAGAAATCAATCAGTCATATGTACTATGTGAACAGTAACAAAAGACACATGTATTGGCCTCTGCTAGTGTTTTTCTACCATTGTTGAACGAATCTTCGAGTAATTAACCTTTTTAGACTCATTTGAATTCGAAGCTTTACTGGTTCAAAAAGCTTCATTGCCCCATAACTACTGTTCAGTCCTGTATAATAACAATTAAACATAAAGGAACTACTGCTGTTCTCTCTTTTCTGTAACGCTGTACTTGTATGCCTCATTTTTCATTTGAACCCCACTCATATTCCTGGATAGTCTACTATTAGCTATTAGCCAGCTAGGTAGAATATAAGCACTCTGCAACATGGTGTCAGTTTTAAATCAAATTTTTTTTTATATACTCACTACTTGGAGAGCTTTTCAAACATTGTTTTCGTTTCGTCATCTGTTAAGGGTCTCATTATATTAAAAAGTAAATAAATAAAACACTAAGTGAGCACACACGTGGAGGCCCAGGGGTAGTAATTCCACCAACCGGAAGTCGCAGAATAATGACGCCCAGGACGTCGCTGATAAATGAAATATACAAATAAAAGGCCTCAATTTGTGGTATTTTGTTAAATTTTATGCATTCAAAAAATAATAAGAAAGTTGTAATAACTGTTGTCTTCTGCTATTTTTCGATATTTTCCTGTAAGCTGCTATTTTTTATATTTTCATTTTGTACTGCTGTGTTGTGCCATGTTGTCTGCTGTTTATTGTAACAGCAATGTATCTGTCTCCCCAGGCTCTGTTATTTTTTATTGTAATTTTTGAACCGCAGATATTAAAATAAAAAAGGAAGAAATTAAATATTGTGTATACGGAAACTGCCTATCGAGGGACATAACTACGTCATCGCTGACGTCATAAAACGCGTCCTTTTTTCAGTGGGGAGAAAAATTAAGCATGTATTAATCAATATAGTAATTTTAAGCTACATTTCATACAGAAACCTAGTAATAAACAGTTTGTGTTTTTTAGCATTAAGTCTAGCAATAATCAGAAGATTATAAAACATTTAATTAATTAATAATTAATTATAGAATACGCTTCTATATATTTAAAGTAGTTATTTTAAGTCTTCATTTATTAAAACATCAAAGTATTTGCTTCGAAATACATATATTTAAAACAAATAAACAAAAAAAAAAAGGTCGACGCAGGTCGCAGGTTTATGACGTTTTGTTGTTGACGTAACGTAAAGTCAAAATGGCGGCTGTAGACGTGGAAGACGAGAGTATTTTGGTGTCCGTGTTTAAAGATAGTTTTCCAGAGAACTGGAGAGAAAACCCGGACTTCGCCACGTATCTGCTGGAGCTGAGTTCGTACGGGGTTGAAAGGTTAAACCGGGAACCGGAGCGTTTGTCTGAGGAAAGAGCGCAAATCCTGCAGCAGACGCGCGAGCTCGCCTTCTCCAACTACAAGACGTTCATCCGCACCGCTGACTGCACCGAGGAGATCTACCGAGACTTCGGCCGTGTGGAGGCCAGCTTGTCCAAACTCCTCGATAAATTGCCGGGCTTCGGGGAAAAATGCAGGTTTGTCCGAGACCAGGACGCGGCTCTTTTTGCGGAAGCGGGTTTTGTTTGTTTATCTGAAGCAGAGCTTTGTTGTAGCGGTGGTCGATATGATTAAAATAATCACATCACGATATGTAAACACGATATGTGTGGGTTTGAGGCAGACTAGTGCCACTTGTAAAACACCCATGAAAACTATGGCCTCATTGATGCTTTAACATAATGTCTGGAACGAGTAAAAGGTTTAACATGACGTGTAGTTTACTGTTTGAACTGATCAATGTTCATTCATCCTGACGAAAAGTCTAGCATGTCAGAATTGTTTGTATTTTCTCATCTATAACATGATCCTTCTGTAGGCATGCTCGAACATTTCTTGACACTCCTCCCCGACAACACGCTAGGATGTGAATGATGATTGGTCGGGGTCAAACTTGAGATTAGGCATCATGATTGCGTAATCTGACATGGTGACCATCGTGAAAGACAAAAATATCGAGTAGTCTTATAAGCTCTTTATCCTGGTCAGGGTCGTGGTGGCTTCGGAGCAAATCCCAGGCATGCACCCTGCATGGACCATATCATACACACACTAATACATGCAGCCAATCCAATATACCCATTTTGAGAGGTGGAAGGAAACCAGAGAACCTCGGAGGAAACCTGCACGTAAACAAAATGAGTGTACAAAACTTTCTGCCTGTAAAAGAACAGAACTGAGCCATGGCAACTTCGCCACCCTGATTCCCTTCTGCTAATTGTTCTTATAATTAAATAAAGAGTTGGTTATAAATGTACTTGAGAGACCCACAATATTCCTGTAAAGTGTGTAGTGATGTAAGTTAATGCGATATTCAGATCATATTCTAACATCACATCGTTAAGCTCAACTCCCTTGTGTTTCTCCCTGTAACAGAGGCTTTATGAAGGAAGCAGAAGAGATTGGGGCGAGTCGGCGGATGAACAGCCTGACGCTGAATCGTCACACGGAGATCCTGGAGATTCTAGAAATCCCACAGCTGATGGACACGTGTGTCCGGAACGGCTACTACGAAGAAGCGCTGGAGCTCGCCGTCTACGTGAAGAGGCTGGAGAAAAAGCATGCGTCACTTCCTGTAATCCAGGTGCGGTGGAAAGAATTGTGCAGCTACAGATGCCACCGAGTTGCTACTAATAAGGACACAGAATTACAGGCCGTACGTAAATAAAGCTCTGGTTGGTTATTGTACGGTTTGTTTTTGTTTTCCTCACTAGGGCATCGTAAACGAGGTGCGTCAGTCGACCCAGCTCATGCTGAATCAGCTCCTCCAGCAGCTGCGCAGTAACTCTCAGCTCCCCGTGTGCCTGCGCGTGATTGGCTACCTGCGCAGGATGGACATCTTCACGGAGGCGGAGCTGCGTGTGAAGTTCCTGCAGGCGCGCGGCAGCTGGCTGCGTTCCATGCTCGCCGCCGTACCCGACGAGGACCCGTACGTTCACATCACAAAAACCGTGGAGGCCTGCAGAGTGCATCTCTTCGACGTCATCACTCAATACCGCGCCATCTTCTCGGATGAGGACCCGCTTCTGCCCCCTGCTGAGCAGGCTGTGAACGAGAGCACGATTTTCCACGGCTGGGTGGTGCAGCAGATCGCTCACTTCCTGGAGACGCTGGAGCGGGACCTCGAGCGCGGCGTGGGCAGCCGGTTGGACTCTCTCCTCGGCCAGTGCATGTATTTCGGCCTGTCTTTCAGCCGCGTGGGTGCGGATTTTCGCGGCCAACTCGCGCCCATGTTCCAGCGCGTCGCCATGGATACGTTCAGCAAGGCTGTTCAAGAAGCCGTGGACAAATTCAAGGAGGATATGAATCTGTACACGCTCATTTCTCTGCCTTCCATGCTCGGGAGCACCATCCCGCCCATGGCAGCCGGCGTTCAGCCAGGCTCGCTTCAGCCCCCCATGGGTTTGCTCAACTTTCCTCCGTTGGCCTGCTTCCTGAATAACATCCTAACAGCCTTCAATGACCTGCGACTGTGTTGCCCCATCGGTTTAGCCGAAGATGTTGCCAAATGTGTTCAGGAGGTGCTTCTGAAGGTACAACACGTAACTGTGGTTTTACATTTTCATGTACAGTTTAGTTTTATCCTGGTCGTTTTATTTTGTGTCCCGTCCCGGGTTAACCCATGTGTATTAGTGTTTAAAGGTGCAGTCAGTGAATTTAGCACAAGGTAGCTGACACTAGGTATATTAAAGGACTAAAATCCCAGAGCCCATAATGATAAGGAATAGCGTCTGTCATGTTGACAAATCCTTAATAGTTTCTTTAGCAAGAAATGAGTTCTCTTGTTGAACTCTTGTATTATTTGATTACAAAGAATCACTGATTGCACCTTTAAAGGGCTTGAGTCTTCACACTTGTTCTATGCATATTTGTCAAGTATATTTGTGTCAGATAAATATCATTCTGCCCCACACAGGTGACCAGACTGATCCTGGTCTTCCACCGTGCGGAGGAGTCGGCCTTCAGCAGCCGCGAGCGCGATTTATTTGTTCAGTTCTGCTGTGCCTTCGCTGAGGACATGGTGCCGTTCCTGAACCGATGTCTCCAGGTTCTCTTCCCTCCAGGGCAGCTCGCACACGTCCTCGGTAAACGGGATTTAAACAGTACACACACTCGCTCTATTCAGTCATTTCATAACTACAATTGATTCTCCGAGGCTTTTGTGTTTAAACGTGAGTAAAATTAAATATGAATGAGTTGGAACCGGAGTCCAGTTCCTCGGCCAATAAAGCTGATGCTGAGTCCTCTCTGTTTGTTCGCAGGTGTTCCTCCAACCCAAGTCCATAAACACGGCAACATCGGGTGCTTCGACATGAGCGCCGTGCTGGAACCTCTAGACTTCATCCTGCCTAAGAGAGAGCCCCTGTCCCCGGTGCTGGATCTCCCCATCGAGCTGAGCAGCCCGAGTGCTACCGAAGCAGAACCTCCGGCTCCGACCAAACCAGAGAAAGCGGAATCTCCGGAAGAACCTGGAGCGGACCTGAACCTCGACGTCCAACAGCCTCAGCCTCAAGAAGCAGCACCTTCTCCTAACGCGGCACAACCCGGAACACACACCGTGGAGCAGAGCGATCCAGCAGACACGCCGCTGTCCAGCACTGACTATCAGAACCAGCCCCTACAGCCACTTCCTCTCGATTAAACCTCTTTACTTTTCTGTGAACTTGCCTGAGGAAAGCCGATGTAAAGCTGATGTATGTTTGATAAGACGATGTATAATGTATAAATTGTTCAATAATTCAGGCCGCACACGTGTATGTATTCTCATTTCTTGCACTTTGTGAAGCAGGGATTAAATCTTGCAACAAGACATGATAAATAACGTGTATTTAAAATTACACGAGACGGCTTGTTGAACGTCGTGATTTCAGAAAGATTAACTGTACGTGGTGAATACAAAGTCATTCCTGTCCATCAAATGCAACAATTTGTTTTTAATCTCACAGAAAGGGTACACGTTAGAGATGCAGCTGTACCTGTTTTTTTTCAGGGAGATGAATGTATGAGATGATAATCAGTAACCTGTTTAATCATCGATGCATCCGTACTAGAATCTAAGCACACGTCAGTTCCTGTCGTATTACAATTATTTAGAAAGTAACCATTTAGAACAAGCACTGGTTCTTTTTCTCTCGACCGCCGACCTGAACACCGTTACAGTTAACGCAGCGCGGCCGGTTCACTTTTTCTTGGAGAACTTCTTGCGTGAGGAGTTTGGGTTAGCGCGCCGTCTCCCTCCTCCGCACTGAGCGTCGCGCAGTTGTAGACTCGCCGCTCGGCTGTAAATGTCGTGCTCTGAGAACGGAGAGCTGCCGGCCAGGTAGTCCGGGTCAAAGACGTCCGTCTTCGCACGTGCCTTTCTAGAGAGTCGCTGCTGAGGGAAACGCTGATCATCCACCAGGTGCGGGTTGTTCGAGTGTTTGCCGCCTTGTGGCAGAGGAATCGAGTACTGCAGGAGAGAGATGAACCTTTAGTGGACGTGTCCCAAATTAGTGTTTTGATAAACGTTGACTGAAACTGCGAAAGATAATGATTGTGCAATTATGTAATTATGACAGGGTGGTGATCACTCCAGAAGCTCTGCAGTGAGCACAGAGTGGTGAGGTATCAGAGCAGGACACGTACCCGCTTTCCTTTAGGGTTGAGCACTTTGGGGTTGCTGGAGAAGTGCATCTGCATGCCGCCGTCCTCGCCGAGCGTCACTGCCACCTTCTTTAGCGTGCGGTTGCCACAATGTGTACAGAAAGCTTTGTTCATGTTTGTTGTAGTCCTGATGGAAGACAAAAAAAGAAAAAGAAAAAGGAAAATCACACGGTGTGTCTCAGCAGCCATTCTTTCCCTGATTAAGACTGACGAGACGAAGACACAGGAAAGGAGGTGAAAAGAAAGACTGCCTATTTATACAACCTTCAGCGGTGAGGGTAAACATCAAACCTCTATCTGATCAACACCATGACTGGTAATTAGTGCTAGTACATCATTAAAATCCATCCTTTCAGTTCTACAGGTTCCACTTTGTCCTCGTGGAGTTTATTCTGTACATAACCTACTTATATATTTACATATCTGTGTGGATTTTCCTGTCTTCACTCACTTGTAACAGGCGTGGCAGCGGAGGATGTAGTTTCTCGTGTGTTTGATGAGCATGCCGTTCACAGACAGCACGTTGAGGCCGATCTGAAGAAGCACGTTCTGCAAGAAACGAAAAACAAACCTGAAACTACACAAGCAGCACCTGCGTGTGTATGTATATGCATGGAGATACGACTGACCCCTATGCAGCAGGATGAGGCCTCATGTACACCCTACGCACCTGCATGGCAAAGTCCGTGGTGACGCAACCCACGGTGACGTTTTCCGACGGACGCCATTCACCAGCATCCATCTGGATTCGTTTAATATTACTGGGAGTGATCCAGCCGCCGCCGTCATCCTCATCCTCCACTCCAACGCCGTCCTCGTTTGCAGCGCTCGGAGACGTCAGATCCACACGCTGCACTTTCTCCGTGATGTCGATGTCCTACGACACGGTATTTGGTTTCTTAGATTCGTTTCAGAACTTGTACAATGTGTATAAGCCTGAATGCAAAAGTTTGTGCACCCTTAAAACTAACAGGCCCATTTTAATACCAAGACGATTTGCATGTTGGGTTTCACACGTTCCCTCGTCATCGAAAGTTCTAGTATGACCCCTCATTTCACGTTTACCTTCCTGAAATACTTTTTCCAAGACGACGCTATACTTCACTCACCACCAGCTTTAATAACTCCTCGTCAATGCTGGGTATGGGAGCTCTCCAAAACTGGAAGCTGTTAAACTCCGAGCTCTCGGCAGCCTGAGGCTCACGTGACACGGCGTCACGCCAAACGGCGGTGAACGAGGAACCGGATTCCTGTTTCAGAGTGACACAAGATCAGAATTAGCCGGAAGAAGAATGCTTTATAAAAAGACGATGATTACGCTGGATAAAACACACACCATCGACTTCAGTAAGTCGTCATCAATGCTGGGTAAGGGCTCTCTCCAAAACAGGAAGCTGCTAAACTCGGAGCTCTCTGCAGCCGGAGGCGCACGTGATGCGACAGGCTGCTGAACGGCACTCACTGGGCCGGGTGAGGATTTCTGCTAGAACACAGAAAAAACAAAGGCGTTTCTTATCCTTGCACCTGCTTTACACAAACACGGCCTCACAGAGGGCAGCTTTTTATTTTTGTAGTCGGACGAAATCAAATATAAAGACAATTTACTGAAAGTACATTTTAAAATAATGTGCCAGGAACCTTAAATTATGGTGCTTTTTTTTTTAACAAGCTTTATTCATGATTTTCTACAATTATAAACAGTTTCGATAAATTAAATTATAGACACAAGATATGCAAGATATTTACATAGATATCCACAAACTTACGCTAATATATCATTTTTTTTAATGGTAGGTTTAAATTTCAAGTTGAATTCAGTTTTAAATCCTTGAAACTTAAACAATGAAAAAATAAAAGTGATATATAAATCATACACACTTAAAATAACAAAAAATCATATTAAGATCCTGGTGGCAGAAATATAATGTCATAATTGATTTATGTCTACCTTAAAACTTTATTCAATTTATAATTCATTTATTCAAAATCAATTATAATTTCAACGCTAATTAATTGTACATGAATTATGTAATTAATTACACATGAGTTATAATTCATTCAGATTGTTTCGGATTGAGTGTATAGAGAGTATAGTGCTGTTTAAAAACACCTGCCTGAAAAAGCTATACGTTTATACACGTCCACAAAATACCTTCAGCTTTCTTTCTGTTTTTAAGCCTTACTTTAGAAGGAAGGTGGAACCCGGCGATGTTGACCGGAGCCTCCGGGTGTCTCTGCGTGCTGCGTACTTCCACCTAAAGCTCACACACACACACAATGACACGGTGTCAATTGAGTGCACGGTTATGGTTTTCACTTCTACACAAAGCTTATTTCTCTATTAACACCTGTAGTGCTGGTTCTTTCTTCAAATGAGCAGCTCCACCGTTCTCCAACTCCAGCTGGTAGGTCAGAGCCAAGACCTTAATGTCTGTAGCTGACAGGCTGGGGTAATCGCCGGTCTTCTTAGCAAACTCGGTCACTGTAAAATGGAAAATAAAGAAGAATAGAGGCCGAGTGTTTAAACTGAAGGTTACGAGTACAAGGCACTGACGCGATTCACTTACCGAATCGGATGTGTTCTGGAAAAGGTTCCTTGAAGTTGAGCTCGTACGGTAAAAACGCCAAGTTCTTTTTCGTCTCTTTGTCGCGGATTTCATTCACGACATCCTTCAGCGTGTAGATATTCCTCCCAATTTCCTAAAACGAGGAGAACAGATACCCAACCTTTGTTATTATACCGCAGAGCTGCTGAGTTCTCAATTCTGACTGGTCAGAAATTTCCTATAACAAGCTCTAATCGCTGACAGGCAGCCAAACAAATCCCAGGTTTATACAGTATTACCTTATCGTTTCTATAGTAACCGCTCGTTCACAAGGACTCGTACAGCGCACGATTTACATAACTTAAAACTAATAAGATTAAAAAGCGTGTTAGTATTGAACAAAGAAAAATGATAACAGGTGTGGTGACGTCTTCTGTAAGGAGGAACTTATTTAAAACAGTCTCCGGTGTCAGAGGTTTTCCACCACAGGAAAGTCTTCAGGACGGAGGAGGTCACTCGGTAACAGAACAAGGTTCAAAAGAAAGATGCTGGTGACAAATAACTCTTTATAGCTCCTTTAACATGAGTGATAACCGGGATTGACTCGTTTCGCAAAACGTTAACTGCAACTATATATGGATTTTAAAAAGTATGACATTATTTAATTAATTAAGAAAGGTTTGATAGTGGTCTAAGAGGAATAAAACACTTTACTGCAATGGAAAACTCCATGGAGGAAACTGTAAATCTTCTTCATTACATCATCCAGTCGTTGATTATTTTTCTTTCTGGAAGGTTCATAACGATTAGTAATAGAACATCTTATTTTACTGTGTGGTAAATATAGCAAGCATAGATGAACGATATACTATATAATATTTTACGGCAATAATCATACAGTATGCAAAGGTTTACACTAATCAAACCTCCCAAAAAGAAAACAAATCAATGCCAGGGAGGTCACAGTAACTCTGCGTCATTACGTCATCCCGTCGTTGATTATTTTTCTTTCTAGAAATTTCAGTTAAGTGTAAACTTTAGCATACTGTTTGCTTAATGCCATACAACACAATTCATGCTTGCTCTACATACCACACAATTTTAACCTGATAATGACAGTAAAATAAGATAACGTATTACATAATCCCTAAATTGTCTACCTGCTTTAATTTTTTTTTTAAATATCTAATAAGCACAAGCACATTACGTCATGCTAATATGACCGGAACCACAACATCTAGTCGCAAAACGCTACAGGTGAACTGTAAACGCTGACAACATAAAAACAGAAACAGCAAATCGTTTCAAAGTGGTTATAAAGAAAACCCATGAAATCTTACATTCAGAGCGGCGTTTTTTAAGAAAGCCCCTGCGTCGGCTACAACATGCTCCGCCATGCTGGCCACCATCTTGAACGCATGTACCAATCAACCAGCAGCGCGAGCGCAAGGTGATCTCGCGAGAAGTTATCGCGGGACATTCTCGCGAGATCTCCTGATGTCATTTGTTGATGTTTTGTAGTGGGAGCAACATGGCGGCCCGGTGGAGCAGCGAGAATGTCGTGGTCGAGTTTAGAGACGCTCAGGTACAAACATGGTACCTGTAGGGCTTACAGCACTCTGTTTACAACATTATTCACACCTCAGGATGGTGATTGTGCGGTAAAGTTTATCCAAAAAATGGATTGTTGGCCAGCTGTACACCTTATTCATTTACCAAAGTGTCCAAGCTGACGAGAGCCAAACTGTCTGACATTATTATTATTTTTTTTTAATTATTTGTAATCAGTTAAGCTTTTTATCGGATTTCTATAACGTCTGAGTAAAAAAAAGTTTATGTATTTGCATGAATTTGTAATAGTTTAATTAATAATAACTATAATAACCATAATAACCATAGTGTCCTATTGTTTTGTGCAGTTAATTTCTCTAACCCTTGTGTGTTCCAGGCTACTGCGATGTCGGTGGACTGTCTGGGGCACTATGCTGTTCTTTCTGGGTGTGTACATTCATGCCTGGTACCACACTCTCACGTGAAAATACTTTCCACACACACAGTGTGAAATAACTTGAACTGACTCAAGTCCTTTCCACATCTTCCTCTACAAGTTTGAGATCCTGTTTCACCTCTTGTTTGTTCCTGAGAGTACTTACGTTTCATCAGGAACCCTGAGACGGGCTCGATTTCTACTCTCTCCTGGCTCATTGCATTCACTAAAGAAAAAATATACACCTACGTAAATATAACAAATGGCACCATATCTCTAATTAAGAGTTACTATCTTGTAATTGCAAGGAAAAGTTTATAATTGCGAGAAAAGTTCTCATAATTACGAAATAAGGATCTTGTAATTATAAGAAAAGGTCTCGTAATTACGAGAGCCTAGTTATTCGTGAGCTCTGTTCTTGTGAGTAAGTAACTCATAATTAAGAGATAATGCGCTCTGTACGTGTCTGGATTGAACACACCAGAACCATAAAAAAATGGGATTTATATAAATAATGCAGCAAGCCTAAATCTTGATCCTAGATTTAAATGGAAGAAAACAAAAATGCTTTGATTTATGAATCTGTTCCGGTTCCAATTGTAAAAAACTTTAAATGCATGTGAAAAATGTTAGACACACTTAAAAAGCAACGTCAGGTGATACCACGTGGCCATGCGAATAGATCTATACAAAAATTTGTTCCACAGTAGGACCAAGCAATCGAGAACTCTAAGCTGTAAACGCAGAGTTCATGTGTTTTGGGCTCAGGAGAGATAAACCAGAGCACATCTGGGTGTCCCGACCAAGTTGTAAAACACTGATGTGCAGTCATGTTTTATGTTTTATGTTTGTTAGGAGACGTTTCTTGTATGTTGTGAACCTGGAGGCGCCTTCAGAGGCTCCCCGGAAAATAGGCCGTCAGAGCAAGTGGGACGTCGGCACGGTGCAGTGGAATCCGCACAGGACGGAGGCTCACCTATTCGCAGCGTCGGTAAGTGCAGTTTTATCAGGTTAAAGCCATGATAGAGACTTAGAGAAAGGAAGGAATAAGATGGTTAACACAATCTGAATATCATGTTATAGGAAAATAATCAAGTTTTTGAGGAGATAATTGAAACACCAGCTCAGTGTTTATTGTTTTCCTGTAAGAGCGTGTCCCGTCATGTTTTATTCCTTATCTGTTATGTTTTAGTTCAATTCTAAATGACAGTTTTGGTGTATGTGATGGGTTTGATTTGTGCGTGATTTGTGACGTGTGTGTGTACAGAGTAATCAGCGTGTGGACCTGTATGTATGGCGTGATGGATGTGGAGAGTCTCACACGTCCCTGCAAGGCCACACGCGAGTTATAAGGTGAGGTCATGAAACCTCCATCTTCATTTGAATATATTTATATGTATATAATGTTTTGCTGACGGTCACATTTTTTTTTCTTATTGACATCACAGCGATTTGGATTGGTCATGGTTTGAGCCAGAACTTCTCGTGACAAGTTCAGTGGACACCTACATCTACATATGGGACACAAGGTGAGGAGGGAAAAACAACCCCATCCAAACAAGAACCTTTGGCGAGACAAGACTGCTTAATGTTTTATTAAAAATGTGAACATCGCAGATTTGTTTTTATTTATTTACCTCGAGTAATTGGTTGTTTTTTGTAGATAATCAGCTGTTGAAGTTTCTTACACAATCCAGTACTGTCAAGAAATCCACCACACATAGTTTAGCTGAATCACAAATAGCTTCCTTATTCACTATATATGCTCACTACATAGACAGAGATGGAAAACTAGCACCAGGCCTGTAATATCACTTTTTAGGAAAAGGTGTTTTATTTAATATTCAGCTTAAAACTTTACACGTAATTAAGAAAAGAATATATATCTAATATTATATTTTACTGACTATACTGGAAATAGGAAAAAAAATGAAAGATTTAAATCTTATGAAATGTGTGTGTTTGTTTTTTGTTTTGTTTTGTTTTTTTTTTGTTTTTTTCTTTGTTCTTTTTCCCTCCAGAGACACACGCAAGCCTACAGGAGCTCTATCAGCAGTGGGTGAGTTTCCACCCTGCATGTTTCAGATTAAAACCGAGCCCAGATGTGCGACAGGCACAAATTAATAGCTCCTTGTTCGTCGTTATTTGTGGTTGTGCAGCCGGAGCATCTCAGGTGAAGTGGAACAGAAAGAATCAGCACTGCTTGGCTTCTAGTCACGACGGAGACATCAGGATCTGGGATAGACGGGTGAGTCAGTGAGTTTGCCCACGGTAATGTTTTGCTTCTTCTTCTTCTTCGTTTTTTGGTTTACTTATAATCCGCTTAACATCCTCAGTCTTTAAGTTAGAAATCAAAAATGGCTTCCTGTTCACATGGTCTTGTCCTTTGACTGATTTATACCTGATAAACCATGTTTTAAAATCCAGTTACCCAAAAAGCAATGACTTCTTGTGCACTCAACCTTTTATTTCTACAAATTTCAGAAAAGGGGCAAAATAAACTTGGGTCCTCTTCCAGGCAAGTTTGTAACAGTTCCAGTCGATGTGCCCTTTTTTATTATTGACCTAAAAGTAGAAATGGCCTGTCTAAGTGTGTTCTAATGTCAACACACTTCTCTCTCATTTGAATTTGTGTGTTCTCTCGTCTTTCCCATGTTGATGGATGAGGATGTCCTCTCTGTCACGTCATATCTGCACCCCAGTTACTCATGAAGTCCTGGATTACAGCTTTAAAGTTCAGTCAACTCACAAATGTACAGTTTAAATGGGGTGCCAATAATTGTGGCACATGTTTTTGTTCAAAATAATTATTTCTTGATGATTTCCTCTAAATTACTGTTCTCAGCGTGAGACGAAGCTACTTCACCAAAAGGTGGATTTTTTTTTTTTTCTCCTAACCTAATCTTTCCAAAGGGTGCCAATACTTTTGGAGCACACTGTAGCATCATATGATTGGACTGAGATTATTGTCTAGCGGGAAAACGTTATTCGTCTCACCCACCGATGTTTATCGGGGACTCCCGGGGCCAAGCTGTGTTTCCATTTGAGAAGGTGTTTAATTATATTCTGTATGTTCAGAAACCCAACACTGCTGTGGAATACGTAGCTGCTCATTTATCCAAGATTCACGGCTTGGACTGGCATCCTGATAACGAGTATATACTGGCAACCTCCAGCCAGGACAACTCAGTCAGGGTATAAACGCAATCTCAGATAGATAATAATCATAAATGTCCCATGGTGTGAAACGTCTCTTTTCTCATATCTTTTGATGAACTTTATTGACCTGTGCAGTTCTGGGACTACAGACAACCTCGAAAATACCTCAATATCTTGTCCTGCCAAGTTCCTGTTTGGAAGGCCAGATACACGGTATGTTTATATTCTGTCTGTTTACATCCGTGATGTTTACTGAAAATGTAGATAATGCACGTGAAGAAGTATGACATGACGAAAAATGGCCAAATTTTACTATACGTTTCACACTACAGGATGGTTATTGCAATATTTTGGCAGTCTGTGATTATATATAAATGACTGCCAAAATATTGTAATATATGTGTG
>JAQQZR010000037.1:21445663-21459222 GCA_030068235.1 Notoglanidium macrostoma | reverse complement strand
CGTGTCTTTTTCAGATCGCTCTCGGCGCTGTCTGCGTACCACAGCGGCCTTATGACTCCGATGAAAATGCGCACCGAGTCTCAGTCCACGCTGCGGCTGTACAGCGGGAGCCCAACACGCTCCGATAAAGAACAAGTGTCCATCTCCTCCTTCTACTACAAGGAACGGGTAAGAATGGTTACGTAGATAACTCGGGGTAAAAGTTTAATATGCTTTATTTGGAATATCTGAGTGGGTTTATTATTGACAATATCTGGCAACAGAGCATCCGAGGAACGCGTATAATCAGAAATGATCGGCTGGAGTGTCCACAGACGGACCGGTGAGGAGACCGATGCAGTCACTACATAAATACACGCAAAATATTCCAGTTTTTGCCTTATTCAGGAATTCCTTATTCCTGGGATTCAACAGCCAATGAAAATGAATATTCCACTAATATTCCCGTTTACATGCAGGGATCTTTACTTCAGCCTTGCAAGCTGTTATCGAGTCGGTTTTTGTAAGTCGAGCATGTCGCAAACTGCCTTTTCGCCTTTTGACCGAGACGCATATTCCGAATATACTCCGAAGAATGCTTGTAAAACCTGAATAATATTGGCATTTGAAATCGCTAAATTAAGAATAAGGCCAAATTCAGAATATCCAAACATGAACTGTATGAAATTCCGAATGTTGTCGTGTTCGGAATAATTGTTTAATATGTAATTTCCAAAACACGGGCAGTACATCATTCATTCATTCATTCATTCTTCCTTAAGTGTTTATGCTGCTCAGGGTCATGGTGGATCCCAGGAACACTGCGTGTGAGGCAGAACTACACCCTGAAAAAAGGGGCAACCGCAAGAAATTCACAGGCGTTTTGATCAAACATGAGCGAAATCAGAAATATATACACACATACAACCTTCAAAAGCAAGACATGATGACTTTAGGAAGCAGAAAGCAGGCGTTCTGTCTGCCGTGCTTTTATTTTTAATTTTTTAATTTTTTAATTTTATTTTATTTTTTATTTTTTTAAACCCTCACAAATCCTTTTCTCAGAACAGGGAAGGAAAAAAGACGTAAGAGGAATCCCATAGCTGTTAACATTAATTATCACATGCACTCGTATCCAAGTCTAGTTTAACAGATTATTCAAGGATTCTTTTAATAGACTGTGAATTTTTTTTTAAATATTAGGTGTGATGAGATTAGATACAGTTAGACATCTTCAGATTCCCAACAGCAGCAAAAGTGGAATGCTTAATAGCTGCAGAGACGGAAGTCACAATGGGATGTTTGAGTATTGCTCAGTCCGGTGTTTGAAATCTGCTGAGTCATCGTAGAATGTCTTTGGATGGAGTAAATATAAAAATCCAAGCTCAGGATTTGTCTGTGCTTTTCACCTGAACGTGAAGAATCTGTGTTTTTCTCTTTACCGCATTCGAAGAAAAATGTTACCCTGGCAACACTGCAATGGAAATGTCATCCGTTACACGACGTGTGGTGCTCGAGCCAGTCAAAATGCGGGCCGGTTCTCAAAAGGCGCCGAGGCAGAACTGGTTCCACACCGGTACCAGCACCGTCCTGGTGGATTGTGCAATAGAGTCATTGTATTTCTACACTGGCTATGTTTTGCCACTACGATTGAACTGTACTGCCATCTTCTGGATTGTAAGATGTTATGGCAAGTGCTGCTTCTGGCAATATTAGCGAAAAAGGGAAAATAAATTCATGGATCTGTCCCAAGACTCGGATCTGCGCCTAAATTGAACGGATTCTTAGATGGTGTGAAACCAGCTGTACTTCTACGTTTCTTTAAGGGTTTGTGATGGCTGTCAGGGCCACAGCTGTGCTGGGAAGTTATTGTTTAGGATTTGAACTCATGCTCTCCTGACAATAAAGGTGGATGCGTTTCCGTTGCATAGCTCAGGAGACCAAGAACACGTTTGACTGCGTGACCTTTATCGTCCTCTCCACCAGACACTCCGGTCAATTACCTCTGATTATTTGCTCCTCGGATGCTCTCCGTAATAATAAAAGCTCCCAATGTGCTACTTCATGTCAGTGCTGTTTCTGTTTGCTTGTTATAGCCTTGTGGTGTGTGTTCACTCATTGTTTTCTGTACTGTATCCTTCTTTTTTTATAAATTTTTTTTTTTTATTCCCTTTGTTTTGATGGACTTTCCCCCCCTTTACACACGTTGCTGTGGTCTGTTTTAGAAGCCTCTGTTTGTCCATCGCCGCTGGTCTGTCCAGACTATTGCTGACTGTCCGGTACTGATCTCCCTCCATCCCTCCCTCCATCCCTCATTCCATTTACTCCTTCCATTTTTCACGCTCTCCATCTCTTACGTTCTCTTTTTCAAATGCATGAGAAGCCGAATACTTCACTCAAACTTTTTTTTTTTCTTTTTTTTCAAACCTTTCTTTGCTGCTTGTGTAATTTTGCCAGTTCCATAATCATCTCGCACTGATCAGTTCTACTAACTACCATAGATAGAGTGCAAAAGTTTGCGTTCCCTTTTCCGGATCTACTGCGACCTGGACCAGGATAAAGCACTTACGAATGAATGAATGAATGAAGATGTGTAGCGTACAGCATTTTACCGATGTTTTACAAGTAACTGAGACCTCAGATAGTGTGTGTGTGTGTGTGAGTGTGTGTGTGCTACAGTAAAATAATAAAAAAAAAATCAGCGTGTGTCCATTTTCAATTGTGGCCTACGTGAACATTTACTAAAACCTTTCATGCCCTACTTTTTCTCTCCATATTTTCCAGCGTCTTCCCTCTTTTGCGCGGAAATCATCAGCAAACTTTTGCACTCGACTGTCATTAAAATTTCTGCGTACAAACCTTTAGAGGTCACTCTCCAGCTGTAGCTGTGGTCCGATTTTACTATTACATTTTTTTAACGACACGTAACAATGATTTGTCGTACAAAAATATGCAATAGTGCAACTCCGTGTCCTCTGAGGGAATGTTTATAGGCTTCATTATATGAGATTCATGCTTTTAGACACGTGAGAAGAAAATACTTTTTCTCTTGACTAAGAGAAGCTGGCTTGCAAAATGGAAAAAAAAAAGAAAAGTGCTGAAAAACATAACGAAATCCTGATCTAATTTCATATTGGAGGTAATTTTAGCACTAACCCTAATAAATCTCAGTATTGGTTGATTAGTGATGTAGCTGATTTTTTATTTTTTTGTTTGTTTTGTAATACGTGCCTCAGAAATCACGTCGCTGGAAAGGGAAGCGAGAGGGAACAGACTACAGCAACAAAACACTCAAACTGGCTGGTAAAGTGATCATTCAGGAGATTTCCTGTCTCCTCCCTATTCACAAAGCCCTCGGGGAGACCTATATGTGAGTACCTTTGTTTTCAGAATGCGTCATGTGGTATTGATATAAAAGTTTGTTTTGGTGTTTTAGCTGCGTCCTAATCTTTTCAGATTAAACATGAACGACATACGGGACACGTGTCAGAAGAACGCAGCCGCAGCCCTGACAGTAGGACGCAGAGATTTAGCAAAGGTCTGTAACGCTCTATCAAGTGAACGCACATTAATTCACATCATACCTGTTCAATTCTCGAATCTGATTGGTCGATTCATTGGCTATAACAGCAGCTCTGACAGTAGTGCAGCCGCAAATCAAAGGTTTATTCATATTAACGCGCCCGTTCTAATATGTTACCGTTTCTATAGTAACAGCTCATTTACAGGGACTTGAAGGAAACCAGTATACTGGATACTGAAAGCAGGATACGTGAAGGATAACAGGAACTAACTTCATAGACGTTTTAGATTACTGAATATGTATAAAAAGTATAACGTGTCGTTCTTTAATAGATGGGAAATTGTAATCACTGGCAAATTGCTCTGGTATAAGAGTGAGAATATAACACCTTAGGGTTAAAAATAAATAATTATGGGTAGAACTAATCATTTCATTTCATCACACTAGCCTGATGCTGACTATGTAACGGATAGCGGCTGCTGAGGCGTCCCGTTATACAGAATCAATGGACGAGGCGAAGGCTAAGAGTTTCCTCGACACGGGATGCCTCGAAGGCCGTTATCCTGCATATACCCCGGTTACCAAACATCTAAACACCTTTGTATATTTACAGGCCTAGAAAGAACCCAGGAGGAGTTGATTTCTCGGAAACAAACGTGTTTGTGGTATACTTTTGTCCTGAACAAGGATAACTTGGGGTGGACGGTCTAGCTGGTTCGGTTGTTATGGTTACCGGCTGCCAGTCAGCAGACAATTTACTACAGTTGCTATGGTTACCATTCAGAAGTTCCCAACGCATTGTTATGGAACGGTGATTAGTACTTTTTCCAGCTGATCTACTTTATAGGAAGTCAAACAGAAAAGAGTATTTCTCGTCTCCGGGGTGTAATTTCCATAACAGCGCACTGCCAAGTGTTTTATTCCCTACTCTGTCCATCAGTATGAAGATATTATTTGTGTGTATTTGTATTGAAGGTTTGGGCTTTGGCATCTGCAGCGACCAATCTCGACCTGTATCCCGACTCCGATCCTGACACTGACACTCCTTGGGCTCGACACCCCTTTGGGCGACAGCTGCTGGAGACTTTGTGAGTTTTACACCGTGTTCGTGATATGAATAAAATAGGGTTAGTAGTTATGAGTAACAGCCTTAGATAATGTAACCACTCCATTAACAATTCTAATACTAGCTCGAATAGGCTAGCCTAGCTTGCTGTCTGTTTTTCATTCTTCATCCTTCCATCCATTATATACAGAGTCATGTAAAAAAAATGGATACACACGTAAATATTTTATTACTAAATTTATTCAGACATCACGAGATTAATTAGTTACATTGGCTTCTACGATTACAGGAGGCGCTCAAAGTGGTGGCCAATAGCTTCCAGACACGTATGTGTAGAAGTGTTCCTGAAGTGTGTACACTTTTTTTTTTTTGGCTGACTCTGTATATAAGTTATCCATCAGGATCGCAGGGAAGCTGGAGGGTGAGCGGTACACCCTGGGTAAATCACCACTCTATCACAGGGCTAACACGGAGACGAGCGACCGTTCACACTCGCATTCACACCTATGGGCAATTTAGAGTAGCCAGTTGTCCTAATCTGCATGTCTTTGGATTGTGTGAGGAAACCAGAGCCCCCAGAGGAAACCCACACAGGCGCGGGGAGAACATGTAAACTCCCCAGTCAGCCTGTGAGACTGTGCTAACCACTGCACCACCGTGCCACCATAAATCATTAATCATGATCTCTTTATTTTCAGTAGTCCAGATTAAATAAAGTTTTGTGTCTTGGTGTGATGAGGAGGCTTGTTTGCATTTGCTTAGCTTTGAAGGCAGAAAAGCTGCTCGTGTGACGCGACTGCATGAAGCTACAGTTAATGTGGAACAACACATCATGTACCCGTGAACAACAGACACTCTGTTTTGTGTTAGATTTTTTTTCCAAGTTACTTCAGTTACATTTTTGATACAGCAAGACTTGTTTTCTCGCCAGCACCTGGGAGCCGATTGTTCGGGAATTCTTGAGGTCAAGAAAAAGCTCTTGATGTCACTTGGTGCTTTTCTGTTAAGTTTTATTCTCATCTTGGGAAGCATTCTGCTGTTAATAAATAAATAGTTATTTATTTTCCATTTGATTATATGTATAATGTGCACTGGAGGTTGAGGAAAACCAGCCAGTGGCCTTCGAGACCCTTTTGACTTGCTTTTACAGTGAAAAGGATGTAGTCGTTTTTTCTTCTTTTTTTTTTTTTTGTCACACGTATTTGAGGACGACGGCATTACGTTCTCAGGTTGTCCGTGCATCAGTCCTGCCGTCTCTGCGTATCACTGTAGTTTTTGTATTTCCTAAGCAGCTCCTTCTGATCACCATGTGGATTTGAGGTCCTGAGGTGTAATCCCAGTTGTTTGCTCTCTTTCCTTCTCTCCGCAGGCTTGAACACTACAGTCAGATGAGTGACGTGCAGACGCTGGCCATGCTGTGCAGTGTGTTCAGGGGTCAGGGAGTCCCTCAGGATTGTTTCACACTGTACGGCCCACGCAGCTCAGGCTTCACCCTCCACCACTCGCGCTACGTCAGTCGACTCACCCTTCACTCTCCTCTAATACGCTCTTATATAATAAGTCTTTTATTTTCCTGTCAGTACCTCTGTATGAAAATGATTCAGGGGTGGGGCTACATGGGAGTTTGTGATGTCACAAAATAAGCTCCATGCTTTTGAACCAATCATGTGTGATATGCAAATGAGTAAAGTGTGATATAGAGGAAACCTTTAGCTACAGGAACCCTGTTAGATCGCATACGCAGTGAATGGTAATGACATGGCATCACATAAAATCGTGGTTGTTATGGTAACGGTATATTATATTATTTAGAAATGGATGGCGATGCAGCTCAGGAGGACGCTGGGGTTTTTCAATTTGCATATTTATGAATATTCATAAATCCAGGCATTTTAATGAGGGTAATGGTGTAGAGATGGACCTAGGCTTATCTTAGTAGTTTCTTGGAAGGTAATACATTTTAAACGAATTAATATTCTACGTATATTAGGTTTAAATGTTGAAAATCACATGTCCTGGGATACTTTTTTTTTTTTCTTTCAGATATCATTATACTTTGGTTATTGAAAAGCATGACTTATTATTGTTACTATTATTATTATTATTAGGTCACATTTATAGTATGTATTTTTTTTTAAGTATAGTGGCTGTAGTGAGCTGTTTGTTTCACCATCCTGTGGTACTGGACAGTAGAAGATTGATGTTGCTCTTTCAGTATCTGGTTATTTTATAGTAATGTTCTTCAGCACACGATGAAAAGTAAGAGTCACTGCTTTTATCACTGTCGTCTTTTTTTTCCAGCCCAGCTTCACTTCTAGCTCTGTCACGTCTGGTTCCTGCTCCAGTACCTCTGACTCCATCAACGCTCCATGGAACACGGGTGAGTAACTCGCTCACTGCACTTCCTAACGTCACCTCATCCTGCTGAGCTTTCAGCTTTGTCTTTTTGACAGTGCAGTTCATCTCAATCATGTATCTGTGTTTCCCTGTGTGTGTGTCTGTGTGTGTCTGTGTGTGTCTGTGTGTGTCTGTGTGTGTCTGTGTGTGTCTGTCTGTGATCCACTGAGACTTTTTTTTTAGCATTTGTTATGTATAAACGAGGTTCATTTGCATATCTACATAGCCACATGTCCAGTTATCATGTTTCAGTGTGTTAAAAGAGCACATTATATACATGTACACATGTATACATTATTTACCCTTAAGACTGGAACTGGGATCTGTTTTCCAGTTTTTTCCTAGCACTGTTTATAAATCCTGGCTGGAAATCCCAGTCCCGGTTTCACAATATTCACAAGACTCTCACTGCCAAGACAAATACAACCTTAATTACATGAAAAGTTTTTGTTGGTAGAAGTTAGAAATGATTGTTTTGGCTTAAAACAGAACATGAATCTACAGGTTGCAGAACTTCTGAGATGATTGCTTGGGGAATTTACTCGGAGCTGGAAATGATTATTCCCATAGACATCATAAGGTTGAAGATAGTTTTTCCCTCGAAATCAGCTGCAAATAGTTTTATAATGTTTCAGTATTAATATTGTCAAGAATATAGCTACATTTTGATCAGAAATGTAATTTTCTTTCATTTTTAGACTTGAATAATAACAATTATTTGTTATAAATGCAGTATATACATGATACATAGTTGATATTTAGAAAAGGAATTTTTAGTTTTGGATACGTTTTTTATGCGTAAGTACGTGAATATGTTTTTAATACTTAACGCATGAAAGTGTTAATCATTGCAAAGTAAGGGTTTTGCACACATCTGTAGTTTGTAAGCAAACTGTTTCACTGTGTGCTTTAGGACAGCCTTTTACACAGATTTCCGTACCAGTTTTCATGGTCCTTTTTCTTTTCTGTAGCTGGACGTGACGCTGAACAGGCTCTACCGTGGGGAGACTCCTCTCCTGACGACATTCGCTACGCAAACCAGGCTTACACAGATCCCCGAGAGCGAGAGAAAGAGCAACACGACATGAACAAAAGGTCGTGATTCTGCTCCAACACTGCGCTCTCATTATATTATATTATTAGTTATATTATACATTATATACTCTGTTCTGTGTCCGTGACTCTCTCGTGTTCTGTCTCGTCTTTTGATTTCAGTAGCAGTGCGATTTCGCAGATCATATGCTCAGTTATTAGCAATGTTTACAGAAATACATGAAAAAGAAAGAAAAAGGGGATTTCAGTCCCTCTATTTGTGTGTTATAAATAAGAGATACGATGAAAGATGAAGAAGTTTCTCTCACATCTTTACTCCCAGATCATTTCTGTGTTTAACTTTTCCATGTTTCACGCTCATCATTCGTTCAGATTATTAGACCCGGCTAACACCTTACAGTTTGACGACTTTAAGAAGTGTTACGGAGAGATTCTGCACCGCTGGGGGCTGAAGGAAAAGAGGGCAGAAGTGTTGAAGTTTGTTTCCTGCCCTCCGGAGCCACACAAGGGGATCGGTAAGCTCGCATTCATTATAATGAAGAGGGATCGTCACTAAGAAGGATAGAACGTCACTAAACATTTCACTTAATAACAGGGACGAATTGGTGTAAAATACATTTCTGTCAGTTTCAGAAAACAGCCACTGCATTTTTTTTTTTTTTTTTTTTTGTTTGTTTGTTTTAAAGAAACACATTTTCACAGGTTTGATTGAATATCTCTGATGTGTTTAGTGATGGTGGTGATAACTCGTTGCTGTATTTTCGTTGTTCCGCTGAGAAGTCAGCGGCCGATGTCACAGGGCGACGCTGTCATTGCTAACAATGCTGTGTAATAAAAAAATAAATACACTCCCTGATCTTTGATAATCGATAACATTCAGGTTTTACTCTTAGCCGCTGGAAATAAAAGACCAAGCGCTTCTTTTCACTTTACACTCACCATTTTACAGCTTTTAAAGCCACATTAAGGAGAAATCCAGTGTAGAAGTAGTAGTACAGATGTTGCTGCAAACACTGGACTCGAAGGGGTGGTTCCCATTGGCAGCTCGGCATTGTGGGTAATGTAGGAAACCGTGAACCAGCGGGACGAACATGACGATCCAAAAGAGTCAACTCCGGATTTCTTGAATTATAAAAACGAATATGCGAAACATTTTTGTTGAATAATAAAAAATATATATTTTTGCAGAGGTTGGATACATAATTCTGTTTTGCTGTGTTGTTCTTATCTTGACCTTGGAGTTTTGGTTTGCTCTGTTACAGGCACAGATTTTAGATGATCTGTGACATCATGTGCTATAGATAATATTCTATAACCTGCTGCGAGTGATGGCGTGTTTCTGTCCCGCAGAGTTCGGCGTGTACTGCTGCCACTGTCGGAGCCAGGCCAGAGGCACTCAGTGCGCCGTGTGCAAGCGCTTCACCTTCCAGTGCGCCATCTGCCACGTGGCTGTCCGCGGCTCGTCCAACTTCTGCCTGAGCTGCGGCCACGGCGGCCACACCAGCCACATGATGGAGTGGTTCCGCTCGCAGGAAGTTTGTCCAACGGGCTGCGGCTGCCACTGTCTCCTCCAAAGCACTTTCTGAAAGCGGACACGCGGACGGACGTCCGGGACGGAGGTCTCGGGGTGCGTCTCGAACCTCTCGGTACTGTAACGCGACCTGGACTGTTGATTATTATTATTTTTTTTCTTTCTTTCTTTTTTAAATAAACAGCACTGATCGAGATCACAGATTTCCGTGCTATTCTGAATAGACCTTTTATTCAGGCGTATGCAAGAAACCACAAACACACGAGTTAAGAGTTTACACCAGCCTTATTCAGTAATAACCCCTCATAACGGAAGTGCCATTTTTTTGTTGCAGTCCTGGTTCGGTTACATCGCAGGGTCTTCTCTGCAACCTGTGAACACGACGACGTGTAGACGTGCTGCTGATTTCACGTTGTGCTCGGTCTTTTCATTTGAAAAGAGAATGCTCTTGTATAACGGAGTCGTGTTAAGTGATTAACCAGCCACTACAACGTTTATGCCATAAATGAAGAAATAAATCCGGTTAAATGACTGCACCATATCCTGCATAACAATTTGATATTTGTTTTCTCTCCCTTTCAACCATGTCTACTCTCCTCAGGTCAGTGACAGGGTCTGGATAATCTCTCGTCAAAGATATATAGACTCAAGAAACTAACGTAGTATATAAGTATTAATGTCCAAGATTATTGCAGTATTAGGGTGAGTGAGATTCAATCCTAACCCATTTTCTACTCACAGTCCAGTGATGATGGACGTACAGTTATCAATATTAAACGTTCAGTATTTACTTTCAGCCTTTTTTTTTTTTTTTTTGGTATAACAGAGGTACATTTTCACACTTTTGCAGATTTTTGCTCCAAACTGTGCATTAATACCTCATTGTACTGCATTTTTGTAAATAAATAATAATAATAAAAAAAAACCGTATGATTTTTCACAGGTTATTATTACTATATATTTTATACGGCGTCTCGTCCAGCGTGTATTCGCTCTCACGTGCTCAGTGATCTTTGCAAAAATACACTGACATCTTAGCAAGTAGAAATATCTTTTCATATAGTCAAATTAAGATTACAATAAACCAAATATATGACTATTAAACTTATTCCAAGATTCTGAAATTATTATATATATTTTTTTTCCCATTTTTCAAAATCTAAAGCTAGAAACGTGTAAACGCATCTAACGCGCAGGCCGTATAGCCTTATATTTGACATGTGAGAATCTCATTATTAAGATATATTGCCCGTATTCAAGATATTATCACTTGCAAAGAAACCATCGTCGTGATAAAGCGGCTATTGAATATGAATGAATGAATATTGGTAGACTTTAAATGAGCGTACACGACATTATTTACTCGGCTATGAAGCGTAAAGGTTCACGTTACATTCTTTAGCTTGATTATCACTCATAAATCATTACAAATCATTTCCACGCTTCTCAGCTTGCACAGCATGAAGATGTGCTGATATCAGAGTTTTGTATTTTGCACCAGAAAGAGGTTTGACCGGTTCGTTCTGGTCTTATCATTATTCATCAGTCATTCACATCTTCACGATTAACCCTTTCATTGCTGTAAGTGTTCACACGTCCGGATAATCCGTGTACGGATGTTTTAAAAGAAAAAGAAAATCACTTGAGGCGCTTACTTTAATATTTTACATCATTATCATGATTTCTCTTGCTCTTTGACATTCACAGTGCAGCGTTCTCTGGCACAGCAGCCTCCATGAGATCTTTACAAACTTTCTACTCAAAGAAAAAATATGTTCTAGTATAAATATGTATAGCTTTTTTTTTACAAATTAAAGATAGATTTCAGTTGCATTACGCAACAGTAATAACTAATCTGTGTAAAATGTGTCAATAATATTGCTGTATTTTGCATTTTCTATCATTTCCATGACCTATATAAATATTTTAGACCTGAATATTAACAATTTTTCTTTATAAGCACAGTGGAAGATTATAGTCTTAAATTTCAGATCATGTTTATCATGTTTTATTCTATTACTCTACACAAGGACAATCCATTTACTTTCTAATGTAAATGATATTTAGACAAAGTCAAATATGGTTTTGTTTTGTTTTTTTAATAATTAATTCATGAAAGGGTTTTTTTTTTCCTTCAAAACATTTGTCTACAAAGTGTGAAACTGAAACCTGTAGGTGGTTTTACCCACAAATCCACAAAGCCCAAGCTGAACTCTAACACAGATGTGGCGCAGATGTGGTGCGATTTATTATTGTTTTTAATGAATATCCGAAGCCAAGTTTGTTAATTTTGTAATAGAGAATGAACATCACATTTACATTATATAAAATAACCACATCACATCATGCAAGAGTGCAGTTTGCTCTCACCGGCTTGTATCCACACCGACGACAACAACATCTGGTTGAGGTCATGGCCGTGACCTTGATGTGAATTTGTGGTGTCATATTTGATTGACAAGCTGTCAAAGTGCATCATCTGTCTGACACGAATGCGCAGCAACACGAAGGAGGAGATTTCCAGTTTCTGGTTTTGAAATAAATACAGCTGGAAGGACAGCATAACATGCAGTTTGCATCAGTAATCTGACTTTCTACACCAGATGAAAGAAACAGTGTCTTTTTGATTCATCTATTGAATTAGATTTACAATTTATTACGCTAGAATGATAGAACATTATGTAAAGTAACATGTTTATGGTCTTAATAAAGGGCTACAAAATGCAAATCAAAGACAGGAAATAATGAGTTAAACAGTATTAGTAGTAATAGTACTTTTAAAACCAGTAGGATTGATTTTAAATATTTAGGATATTCGGGATGCATAATTATTACGTTTCAATTCATCATCGTAATTAAAAATCCAGCATGTTCTCGTGTAGATGTCTTAATGTAATACTTTACTATAAATAAACTAATTGCTAGATTCGTTTAAAAGAATAAAGTGTGAGCTGTCATGAAAAAAAGTTCACGCAGGAGCTCAGTCGAACACAGGCGCCTGTAGAAATAATCCGAATCCGTGCCAGCTCCCTGCATATGTGCACTGCATACGCTGTGGAAAGACCGGACTGTTGTTCCCTACCTAGTGCACTAGGTGTCCATTTGGAACGTTACCTCGAGCACGAGCCGCTTTTTAAACTCGCGCAGCTGCGCTGTAGCTGTTAGAGGAAGATGGCGGCGGCTAGCAAACGCACTCGGCTTCTCCTGCACTTCATCATGTCCCAGTGCTGCTTCTGCGTGTTTGTAGCGCACGGGATAAAACCAGGAGCTAACGGGAACCTCCATCCTCCTCCTCCGGTCGTGGTGGTGCCCGTGAACCGGCAGATGAAGGTCGGAGCGCCGAATTTGGTGAACATCGGAGGCGCGGCGGCGGCGGCGGCGGTGTCGCAGGCGAGGAGGGCGGGCGGCTGGAGGCTGGCGGAGGAGGAGGCCTGCCGAGACGACGTGAGCCGTCTGTGTCCTAAACACACCTGGAGCAACAACCTGGCTGTGCTGGAGTGCTTACAGGACCGGAAGGAGGTGAGGCGCACACCTGGGGGACTTCTTACCCCCTCACTTAGTATGTTTACCCTCATGTTGAATTCTAAATCAGCAGAACTCATCTGTCCATAATTAACTTACATAGAACCCGTAATTCATGTTTAATGTTTATCTCCCAACATGGCCCTTTAATGTGCACTCAGAGCTCTGAGTTTTGCCTGATGTGTGCTCTGTCTCCAAAGTTATCCGATCCCCTATCACCTAGACAGAAATAATATCCATACAACTGATATCCGTTAAAATAAAATCTGTAGAAATGAGAGAAACAAAGAAATGATACTTATATAAATGATATATCCGCAGAAATAGCATCTATAGAAACAATATCCATAGACATAACATCTATAGAAACAATATCCGCAAAAATAGCATCTATAGAAACAATATCCGCAGAAATAGCATCTATAGAAACAATATCCGCAGAAATAGCATCTATAGAAACAATATCCGCAGAAATAGCATCTATAGAA
>JAQQZR010000037.1:21413863-21439968 GCA_030068235.1 Notoglanidium macrostoma | reverse complement strand
TATATATATTTAACTTGGTTTTAAGCATCGTTTATGCAAGTTGATGCATCAAGCTTTCATGTTTGGCCAGTAAATCAAATGTGATGTGACTTTTTGTAAAGAATTTCTTGCCACTTTCTCCTGATCAACTTGTCACATTACTTCCTGTTTCTACTTTTGTGAAGGGGGGGTGTTATTGTTACTGAGATATAAACCAGACATTCGTTGGATTGGAACATCTCACCTCATGAGATTAGCTCTTCGTTTGCACGCATTCTTGCACGATAGCCTAACCCTAACCCTGTATCCGGAAAGCGTTTTTCTTTGCTGCTTGAGTGTTCATCATACCACGGAAAAAACAGCAATAGGATGAACGTAGTGTCCACCATTTTTCGGGCACAAATGTGACTCAATCGAGCCGCAGTTTGGAAGGGATGCTTCTATGAGAAGGCAAACCTGTGATTATAATCCCAGCCTGTAGGACAAGTCCAGAATCAGTCCTGAGTTCAAACTCAAATGTTCATACCAAGTATGAAGATGCCTTATTGCTTTCATTTTTGACCTCCAACCAGGAACTCCTATAGTCTTTTCAACTAAGAGTTCACGGTGTGACGTCAAATCATCATGGCTGCTCACAACATCAGACTTGAATGTTAAATACTTCTCTTTATATATATATATATATATCTCACTGGCTAGTTTGATCCTAATACAAGATGAACACGGAGGCGTCCATATTGTTGTTGTTGTTGTTGTTTTTTTTGTTTTTTTTCTTGCTTTGTAGCTCAAATGTACGAAGGTTGAAAATTTCGATTTCTGGCTTCGCCTGTGGGATCACAGTAAAGTGTTAAAATGAACAAAAGTTCTAAGCAAAAGAATAAATACAGTGCAGCTCAGGCCAGTACATACGGAATAGCATCGTGAGAATTGTATTTGAATGTCATTAATC
The DNA here is from genome assembly GCA_030068235.1 of Notoglanidium macrostoma. NCBI lineage: Eukaryota > Metazoa > Chordata > Actinopteri > Siluriformes > Auchenoglanididae > Notoglanidium > Notoglanidium macrostoma. The sequence goes on along the minus strand of JAQQZR010000037.1, from coordinate 21,439,040 downwards.
GGTCGTATGCCAGAGCAACAGTATAATGTTTGCTATAATGTTGGCGCTAAATGGATTTATTCATTTCCTTGTTGAACAGAGGCTGAAGTTCTCCTTCACCGCTATTGTGCTTTTCCTCGGCACGTCACCGAGTACGGCTTTAATTACTGCCATAATTACTTTGCCAGTGCGCAGCAGCAGCAGCTGTGGCCTTCTGAAGAGCTAAATGGTGGCTATAAATCTCCCCTCCCCAGGCCAGGAGGACGAGGTGGCCCAGACACAGCTGCACTGCATCCGTCGCTCGCTACACACACACACTCCGATTCATTTGCATTTTGAGCAGGTCGTGGCTCGTACGTGGTGATGTAGAGCGCTCGCTGTAAAACAAAGACGGCTAGTGTGACTGAGATTTTCCCCAAACGACTGACCAGTTCAGTCGAATCCTAACAGGAGGAGAAAGACTCGTGAAGGAGATGATGAGCTGATTTGTTTGGAAAGGAGAAGATTTGTGCGTGTGTACGGGTTTTTGAGGAATAAATGTGAGATTTTACTATTTTTGTGAGGACCTCTTTGCATAGTCCTCACAAGTGTGTGGACCTCACAGTGGTTGTAAGTGTTTGTAAACAAAGATAAGGGGAAAAAGTTTCCTTTTCATTACTAGGGTTGGGTGCAGGTGAAGTGTTAATTTGCTGCATTAATCATTGTCAGTGGACGGTCCTCACAATGATAGTAAAACAAATGTTTGTGTGTGTTTTAAGAAATGCATTTAAAAGTTAATCACTCAAAAGGATCACTATTCAAAATGTACATATAAACAGAGGGAGAGCATGAGCAGTAGCCACACCATGTATACTAGAAACACAAAGTGAAATCTGCTATTTCTTGTTTTTTTGTTTCTTTTTTTAGTAAATATTAAAGCTTTTTTGCACAGCACAAGTTTGTCCTTATCTTGGACTTGTAATATTTTGAGTGTGAAAGCTGGCTGAGGAACCATATTAAAAAAATAAAAAATTTTTTCCCTTTTTTTTTTTTTTTTTTTTTTTTCTTTTTTTTTTTTTTAGCATTATCCTGTTCAGGGTTGCAGCAGATCCTCAGTCTATCCTGGGAACGCCGGGAGCGAGGTGGGAAAAGCTCAACTGAAATAGCACACTAGGCCATCTCGCACTCGTACACATCTATACACAGCCATAGAAGCGATGGAAATTACATACAGTGGACGAACATACAGTGAACGGTCGAGGAATTTTTTTTTGCTGCTTTGTAGAAATAAATGTCTAAAATGAGCAAACGTATGCGGCGAAAGAACAAGACCGTTTCAGTCAAGCTTGGAGTTAGGTTCAAGAATTTTATTGAATTCACAGACTAATCAGAAATATTAGGTAAATTTGAGTCAATTCAAGATATTTTTTACCTTGTAAGATGTTTCATGACCGGATTAAATTTTTGAATATTTCCAAAAATTAAGACCGCATTCAAGTAAAGGTCATAACTAATTCCTGACCTCCCTTGATCTGACTTTGGAAAAACCAAAGGTTTTTTTTTTCCCCTTCAATTTGTCAAAAAAATTAAATGTTCCAGATCACCATTGAAGAAAGTCCCATCCAAAGTAAGAGAGCAGTTTTCAGATCGTCTGGTGTTTCCTGCCAAAACCAACGCAAAGGTATCAAACTGGCAGGTTTTCCAAGATTCTCGAGGAATCATATAAGCAGGTTTCATTATTCACCTGTGCAACAGTGTACCCAAGAGAACAGATGCTCGTTTAGAGGCAAAGCTTGGTTACAGAAAATCTCAACTTTGTTTTTATTTATTAATGTTCACTGTTGAGCACCTAAACTACAGTACGTGCAGTTCATCTCCCCCTGCACCAGCTGTTTCTGCCCACCTGCAGTACTCTCTAACGAACTCTCTCAGCACCACGTATAAACAAATAAGTCAATTCAACACTTTTTAATGAACATGAAGTGATTTTTTTTTCCCCTTCCCTCCATATACAGCAGGGTACTCGCAAGCCAGAAAGGCGAATCATTTTTGCTTGGTGAAAAAGCCAATTAACTTTAATGAGGAAGGAAGGATGTGGGACTGCAGAAAAAGCAACCTGCTTTTGGCAGCAATTAATTTTTCTTCGTACCGAGTTCATTTAGGTGAACGTTAACGCAAATTTGCGAGCCTAGGGAATGTAAGCTGAGAGAAAACACTAGGGCCATCGGTGCTGTTATTGTTGTTGTGGGTGTTTTGTTTTTTTTTTTTTTTTTTTTTTTTTAATAATTGTTGTTTTTTAGAAGAAGGTAGAGTGATGCTTATGATTAAGTCGTGATCATGTCGAATTCCTCTTTCTGTCTTGAGCTCTCTATCTCTGTTGTTCGCTCGAGAAATAAGGACATGAGGCATTTCATTGTAATGTTGCCACAGACTTCTCTCTGATGTAAACATTTCTGATATTTATCACATCCAGTCGTTCACTTATTCCCATTGGTTTTCTATTATGTTTTCTGTTTAGCGTAGCACGCTTTAGCACTCGTTGCTGACGTCACAAACGTGTTGGTGGACGAGATGCAAAGGATGCTCATGCATGCTCGAGATCCAGAAATAAACGATGTCCTAAATATCTGGATCCGGAGGCATTTTCATAGATGCTGTACTCGAAACAGTCAAAATGTTGAGTTGCAAAACTGCACACTTCTCACCCACAATGGTCACCAATTTGGATACGTAATGGAAGGAAATGGCCCACCAACCTATTTTCAGCGAGTTGAAGGAAGGAATGTTGTAAATGGCTATGTAATTTCAATGTTGCGTGAAATATCTACGCTCATTTTTAAAGAGATGAGCAGAAATAGCCGGCAGATATTTTTGGCGGGTTAAGCGGTGAAATGTTGCAAACATCGTTTCTGGTAAGTGCACATCTTGCCTTGTTCGATTTGAGACAACAATACCCTGTCGAAATTCATGCACCACACAAGTAGGTACATAGACACAGCTCTTGTTTTCCAGTTTACCGGGGTTGCCAGTGATGTCTCTGGATTTTGAGGACCGCTTCGCATGTTTAGTCGCAGTGTTCGCTACCTGCTTCTGCCCAGATCATGTTTTTATGCCTGCTTCCCTGACAAGATGGCCCTGGGAGTCTCCATAGGCCGAGCTGGGTCTGTGCTGACAACTTTAAACTCCTCTACCACAGATGATGGGGAGCCGAAGCTGGCCAGCCCGATGGATGACGATTGGGGGAAGACGCTGAAGGAGCCTCTTGCTGGGTTTGCGTCAAAACAGAGGACTTTGACAGTGATTTGTCCACCACTGCTGATCCACCAACTGGAGGGTGCTGTGGTTGGAGACCACCAGACAGTTTCTCCCAGCCAAGGCTACATCCATTCATAACGGTTGTAGGAAAGTGTCTTGATTGGATAAATGCTCACCAGGCCAACCTTTAACTGCAACAACTCACAACTTCACTGATTGCTGCTAAAAATTCCAAATTCAGTGTGCTTCAGTACAATTGTAATCATTGTTGAGGAGCAGAAGCTGTAATTAAAGACAAGCAGGGCGCTGAACAGTCGTACCTTTTGGGATTTCTCAAAAAGACCTGTCTGAGAACAAGCGTCCGTCCATGCTAATTAGCTTTGCGATCAGTTTAGTCCGTTTATTTATTTATTTATTTTCAATTCCATGTCTGACTTCATCTCTGTTAAATCTCTCTGCTGTCTGAATATTACAGGTCTTAAGATTTTTTTTTATTTTTTTTGCGCAACACATTTTGCTCGTTGTTTTAATGTTTCCATTTACTCATGTCATGTGACTTAACTTTGAAACATGTTTCCATTTCAATTTTGTGAAATACTGCCTTATCGAATCATCTGAAAAACCACCTCATGCAATTGTTAAAACTTTTGTGGTATTTAAGAGCCTTTTCGAAATTCATGTGCTTCTATTCTTGGGGTTTTTATTTTTTTTATTTTATTTATTTATTTATTTTTTAGTTCACAATTTCAAATTGCACATTAAGCAGGTTAATGGTAACCCAGCTAGAGTCGCTGTTCTAGACAATGAATCAACACTCTTTAAGCAATCAGATTTGAGAATTCGGCACCAGTGTGCGTATGTGTGTGTGTGTGTGTGTGATTTATTCTGAAGCTGAAAACAGGTCTTTGCTCTCTAACACAATCTACTCCATGTACCTTTTGGTTTGAAGGTCTTCATTTTACCAGACCATGTAAAAAAGTTTTTTACTTGGTCGAGTTATTGTAATGATGGAGGATGTAGGAGGCATCCTTAAAACTGCAGAGTTATTTCCGTCAGAGGCCCTGGCTAAAGATCTACATCCGTGTTTGCAGCTGTCTTTAGTTAAGCCACAGGGAACATTGACATAAAGTGTAGCGTGACATCTCGGTTAATGTTTGTGTCCCCTATATTTACATCCTGGTGTTTGATTTCCAGCGAAGCTGTTGGTTGGAAGCAGGACGACGTTTGTTTACCTTCAGGGAGGATTGATTTTCTGTTAAATGTCTGACCGAGATTCTTTTTAATTTAACGTGTGCATTGGCTAGCTTTGTGTTTAGATAAATGACTGGATGCATTGATGCGTTAATATTCACAATACAGGAAATCAGGTAATCCAGTCTCAGGGGTGTGTAAAATATCCGAGCGGACTGTAATGGTAACAAGGTCAACAGCGTTTCTCAAGGCCCATCACTCTGCTTGACAAGACCGGATGTTTGGTTGGAATATGGCATCCGTATGTGAATGATCAGTTTTCGAGAGCGCTATGTGGAAGCAGATGGTTGATTTGGGTGTGGCTCTGGAGCTCAGATGGCTTCTGGATATTGGCAGCTCTTCGAACTCTATTTATGTTTATAAGGGTGTGTTGGGTATCTCCATTGCTGGCACGGCTCCGTTCTTCACTCTTCGATCCATTTCATTTCCTCCTGCTGAATGCTAGGAGCTCTTTTATCATTCTGAGAAGAAACTTTTATTCGGCACATAAAAAAAAAATACAGTACAGTGTAATTCTTTTCTTTGCATATGCCAGTTTGTTAGGATATTGTGGTCTGGGGTTTGTTATCTTTCTTGAAATTCTGTTACGTCCTGAAAGAATGAAATGCTCAGACAATAAAAAAGAAAAAAAAAACGGTCATCTCTGGCAGTCACAAAGCTGTAAATATCCCATCCAATCATTTCATCTGGTCCTAAAAAAGCGAGTGAGCTAGTGGACAGCTGTGAGTACCAACAACAGCCTTGTTCGTTACTTACGTTCATTGTGGTAGGTTTTTTTTTTTTCTTACATGTGAGTGAGACATGAGGTAGTGGATTATGACGACAACTCGTCCCCTGGCAGTAGTCAGGCGACCTGCGTTCATGTGTTTTAGAGTGGCTTTGGAGGCCAGGGATGGTGGGAGTTTTGGGTTGGATACTTTCAAAAATCTAGCTCTCACACTCTTGCTGGTTTTTAAAAAATGCGTCATCAAGACGCCATCTTGTCAAAGTCATATTGATTTTAACTTTTGTGTATCGTTGCACCCTTACTACTTTACTTTATATGGACTAGTCCACCTGAACAAAGTTCAATGGGAATGTTGTGTTCCTCAGTGTGTTGGCGCAATTTTACAGTTTTATAAATGACCATATCATAACCGGTTCAACAAAATACCTTTCTAGAGTATAGCATTAAAGGTGTGCTATATCCATACACCTTCTAGGTAAAAGATAAAGGTACAAAAGGTGAAACAGTGGTAGTACAATCTAGTATCTTTGTGTGTGTGTGTGTGTGTGTGTGTGTGTGTGTGTGTGTGTGTGTGTGTGTGTGTGTGTGTGTGTGTGTGTGTGTCAGTCTGAAATTATATCTAAACTGCTTGATACAGTGCTTCCACAAACTACACAATAGGACAATAGTTGACTCTTCTACAACATGGAAATCTGCAACCACAACCTTTATATGTCCGGATATATTTTTCCACTGGAGTCATAATATTTCTACACTGGCTATGTTTTGCCACTATTGAACTTTACTGCTATATTCTGGATTTTAAGCTGTATGGCCTTGGTGGAAGTCTGCGCTCAACAAAGCCAAATACTGTAGCTCTAAAGCTCTAATTTCGTGGATCCACACCGTGACTCGGATCAGCTCCATATTCATATTCATTCCATATTCAATGTCCTGTGCTCACCTCATATTCACAATACACTCGCACTAAACATTTCAACACATTTAGTGTGTATTTTGGCCTTATAGTACAAGAGTAATGATTTATACTCACACTTTCCACGGTCATTCAGAAGAAAGGGTTCCCTCTCAAGGTTGTAGTTTCTCATTGCCAGGTTTGTCCCATAGTTTGCTTATTAGAGGTCTAACACAACACCCAGACTTCTGTAAAGCTGCTTTGTGGCAACATCTATTGTTAAAAGAGCTATGTAAATCAAATTGAATGGAGTATATCGATTGCTAATTGTAACCCGTATTGGTCAGTAGCTAGTCACAAAGTCGAGTTTTTTTTTTATTTAACCACTACAGTGTACTTGTGCTTGATTAGCCGATGGATTCATTGGCCTTCCAGCCGTTACATAACCGTCCGCTTCTTTTATAGCTTTTATTTGGCGTATAATCTGGTTCATGTTGAAGTCACTTTAGATTGAGGCATCTGCTAAATTGAAGCGTCTTTTTTTGGCTGTGCTTCTGTCAAGCTGTTGAGACGTAGCACCATCTGATCTCCATCTTTTTTCCTTTTACAGGAAACGGGGATTGCTTCTGACTGCAACCATGTAAGTGCTCCAATACTCCTACTTAAAATAATACCTTCATCTGTGTAAGTCATATTGTGACATGCTGCCAAGTTTGCCAAATTCTTCTCGAGTTAAAACAAAACAGAGAAGATTTTGCTTTTTTTGATGCAACATGAAAGCAAGAGCAATTGCACAATAAAGCAAAAGAGCAACTAATACCATGACTTTTTGAATGAGAAGATTGCAAGCATTCAAATAATAATCTAATGGGCATCTGGTATATAGGCAGTATATTATTTTATGAGTGATATAATGTGACCTCTACCATCATTATTCACTTGATCCAGCACATGCTGTTTTAGTGAGATGAGCTACATGTATAGTACAGTTAACTGTGTGAACAATGTAATGTAGCCCTGAAATACTAAGTCAGTGTCATGATCTCGTAATGTATGTGTGGCACGTAATCGGAGAACAGCGTGTAACTTAAACACGCCTCTGTTGAAGGCAAACTCCACCCCAAGTGTGAATAGCATTCCAGTCTCTGGACATGTTTGAGGTCTGAATGAGGATCAGTCACATTACAAATGTTATCACTTATTTTGTTATTGCTTTTGAAATTATCGTGCCATTGGTTGTGATTTGAACCTTCTGCTTTTTCCCCCCCAACAGTTGCTGTGGAACTATAAACTGAACTTGACGACCGATCCCAAGTTTGAGTCTGTCGCAGTTGAAGTGTGTAAAAGTACAATATCCGAGGTCAGAACTTGTATTTTCCGTTCTCTTTTCCATTTATAGATTGTACAGCACTTTTTGCTAACTTAACTATTTAGCAAGCATCATTAAGCTGTTTGAACCTGCCTGAGCATGTTTGTTTTCTCCTCTTTTGTGTTCATGATTGGATGTATGCAAATTTTATGTAAATTTATGTAAATGGTTTATGAGATTAGACCTTAAACATTTTCCCCTCCAGATTAAAGAATGTGCAGTTGAAGAGCGAGGTAAAGGCTATCTAATGTCCTGCCTGGTGGATCACCGTGGCAACATCACGGAGTACCAGTGCAGTCAGTACATCACGAAGATGACCAGCATCATCTTCAGTGATTACCGTCTCATATACGGGTTCATGGACAGGTGTCGAGATGACGTCAACACTCTGCACTGTGGAAGCATCACTACTGGGGAGAAAGTGAGCCCATTTTGTGTGTCTGTGTGTGTGTCTGTGTGTGTGGACCTGTGATGGCCTGGCGTTCCCATCCATAGTGAATTTTTTGATCCATCGCAACCCTGACCAAATTACTGAAGATGAATGATAATGTCACATCTTTCAATCAGCCAGTTCTTATAATGTGTTGGGAGGGAACGTGCGAGCTTGTGCTTTGAACATGGAAAGACAAACCTGTCATACACTGTCCATTCAGGTAGCTAAAGGTAAGAACACTGTTGCTAGGCAACCATTTGACTGGTTTTTCCAAGTCGGAGGATGTAAATCTGAGTTGTGAGCTTTAGTCCAATCTGTTGTTATGGTTACTGTCAACACCGCATGTTACTATGATTATAATATGATTTGACATAAAATGCACCAGGATGTCCTTGCAGTCTTTACAAGGACAATGGTGTAGACTGAACTTAGGACATGATTATGCCTAATTACTCAGGCACAAATGATACAGGATTTATCTTGTAGTGTCTTGATCCCCCAGATTTTTTAACCCAGCCACATGTATAAAAGTTGTACGCCTCCATGCTCTTCCAGGCTTTCATCCGTTTGGCCGTGTAGAGCGATCTCTGCAGCACCAGGTAGTTTCAGATGTTTGGGAATTCTGAGGATGGATCATTTTTCAACTCCTAGGAAAAATCCTTTTATGCTAACGTGTAAGGATCTATCCCATGGCAAAACGCAACTCTCTGAAGGTATCTGGACCGACCATTAGCCTCTAGTCAGAGACGGCTTCACTAGCTCGTCGAATAACGGCGGCCTAATTGGTTTGCCTGACCAACACTTCATTCACCGGAAGTAAACACGCAAAGCAAAAGTCACGTGATTGAATACAACCTTCTATGCAAGTTCAAAGAACATAATAGCTTACTTAAAGATCCTGTATGTCTTTCTTATTGATTTTAGCCTGAAAAAGTGTGAAACCTCTTCCCACGGGATGTGACCGAATCTCCATGTCGGTTCACATGGGTTATATTTTTACCTTGGGAAACTTTACGGGTTGTTTTAACATTTGGTGAATAAATCCGTAATCCGTAAAACTAAATATTAAACTGATTCAAAAAGCACTAAAATCAGAAAACCTGTGTAGAACGAATCCTGTCCAAATAGGGCCCCTGTCTTTTCTTTTTAGCTTTTCTTCGGATAGGGAACTCCAGCCTTTTTTTATGTGTGATGATGTTGTTGTTGTTGTTATTATTATTAATTCTTTTTTATTATTATTATTATTTATTAATTTGCTTCCCCCCTCGCTCCTTCAGGACCTGCACTCTCAAGGTGAAGTGATAGCGTGTCTGGAAAAAGCTGTGGTCCATGAAGCGGAGCAGCAAGACAAAGTTCACCAAATCCGAGACGACTGCAAGAAGGCCATCATGCGAGTGGCTGAGCTCTCGTCCGATGACTTCCACCTGGACCGCTACCTGTACTTTTCCTGTCGGGATGATCGAGAGCGATTCTGTGAAAACGTACACACGCTTTTTATTTTATTTATTTATTTTCCCCTCCCCCCTTCCTCACTACACTGCTGCTCGTATCTTGTAGTGCATCATTCACTTTCATTAGTGATGCCAACCAGGCCAAGATTGCTACATTTATCTCTGGAATTAAATTCATGTCGTCGTGAGAGAATGAACTGATCCAGTTGCTGTGTGTGCGTGAGCATGCATGTGCATGCGTGTGCGTGTGGATGTGAAGCCATTCCCGTAACGCATGACATGATTTAGTGTGACTCGAGGCTGCGTTGCTCATAATAAACGTATTTACTTTGTTGCAGACCCAAGTTGGAGAAGGCAGGGTTTACAAATGTTTGTTCAACCATAAGTTTGAGGAAGCGATGTCCGAGAAGGTAGGCTGTTCCTCTTGCACTTTGTCTGTAGGAGGAATTTAGATTTGCAGGCCGTGCCAAATGTGATTCTAAAATTGTGAGACAGCATTATGCAGAGAAAATGCTACATACACGGCCTGAAAAAAAAAATCCACAGGAATGTTTATAGCAAACAGACTGTGGTGTGTGTGTTTGTGTGCGGAGCCTAAATAAGCACGTCTGTCCGCAGTGCAGAGACGCCCTGACCACTAGGCAGAAGCTGATCGCTCAGGACTATAAGGTCAGTTACTCTCTGGCTAAAGCGTGCAAGGCTGACCTCCGCAAATATCGCTGTAACCTGGACGCCAACATGCCCCGAGCCCGAGAGGCCAGACTGTCGTACTTACTCCTCTGCCTGGAGTCTGCAGTGCACAGAGGTCAGCGTGCGCGTGCGTGTGTGTGTGTGTGTGTGTGTGTGTGTGTGCGCATTTCCTAATGGATAATTGTACATTCAGACCAAACGCAGCTAGAAAGTCAAAATGATCGGAAGTCATTTATTTCCTGTCTTGAGCGGCGGAGGCGTCAAAAGAAAGTCAAAGTTGCCCGGGCTTCACGGTAACAAGCTGCGATGCGATATGGAGGCAACCAATCGGAATTCAGAATTGCTCCACTCTAGAGATTACTAGAGAAGCAACAGTGTAGATTTTGGTTCCGTTTAAACAGTTCCCAAGTAGCCTACGATGGAGGAAAAGTTGATTATTGCGGTTAGTAATAAATTTTTAATTCTCAACGATCCATAGTGACATTATACATTTAAAAAGAAGCGTGACGTTAATAACAGATAACATCTTCTCCCTAGAACTCTCCCTTGAACCAACGCATTGCATTCCCGCTTAAAAACAACACCGATTTGACCATTCACTGTAATTCGCCACTAAACTTCGACCAGGAGCACATTTAAATTAATTTAGGCTGCACACACAGTCATTAAAATGTTAATTAAATACAGAGGCTAGTAAACATATCCTGTAAACCGCATGTTGAGATTTGACCACACACATGGCTTTTGATCAGTTGATTTTCTTACAAAACATGTAATCATATTTGTTAATTATTTTCCTTTTTTTCCACGTTGTAAAGATTTCATGTGGTTATACCCCGCTTACAGTCAGTAAACTCCGCACATATCTGTTGAATGTCTGCCTCTTTAAATAAAGTTTGCCAGGACGTTCTTGTAGCCGCCTATTTGATCGTCACAGAGCGTCCTTGAACTTTTGACGCTCTCGCCACGTTTGGTCCGAACGTACCGTAAGTCAGCCATTACATGATTTTAAGATTCACGTTGAATGTGGATCAACTAAAAATGCCCATGTTCGCTTTAAAATAACGTTGTTTCAATCATTTAAAAACAAAGTGACACAGTGATGATTCTGATTCCTTTTTCTCAGCGTTCCTGGCAAGACAACCTGAAATCAAAACTGCCCTTTTTCCCTTCGACTCCCTGATTCGAGCACGATTCTTCTATACTAATCACTTCAAAAAGGCAATTCGTAATCAGCATTTTCCTTTTAAAAAAAAAAGCAGTGACCTCTTTTTTCCCACCTCTAAATAGCCTGTTTCACTTCATGTTTCACCTCACCCTCTTAGAAACCCATAGAAGTCAGCTCATGCTACAAGACTGACACGATAAAGACCAACACCACGTCCTCTCACACGGGTGGCGGGGTCCCGCCCTCTTCGAATGTCTGTCTGCAGGCTAGCAATTAAATTCGCCTTAACATTTCAAGTTAATTAAAGCTTCCAAAAATCTAAAAACCTGTTACCATGACATGCTGTGGGGAAAAGAATATCTATTTCATGTTTTATAAGCTCGGCCGGTGATTTTTGCGTAGCAGTTTATTCGTAGCACAGAAGTTAATAGAAACAGTTAATGAAATAAATGTTCTGTTTTGGGCTCCAGGACGCACGGTGAGCGGAGACTGTCAGGGCGAGATGCTGGACTACAGGCACATGCTGATGGAGGATTTCTCCTTGAGCCCGGAGATTGTGCTGCACTGCCGGGGCGAGATCGAGGCTCACTGCTCCGGCCTGCACCGTAAGGGAAGAACCCTGCACTGCCTCATGAGGGTGGGCCGAGGAGACAAGGGGTCGATGGACAGCCACTGCCAGAACGCAGTAAGCACTGGGGCTCCGAAACCGTCCGTCTGTGTATTAATTGAAAGCTAGACTAGTTTTGGTGACTGAATATCTCTGAATCATAAATTTGACAACTTCTTAGTCACTTTTCTGGCTAATTCAATTAAGTTTTATTCGTTTTTAACAATGGACATTGTCACAAAGCAGCTTTAGAGAGATGTACGTTTTAAATTTAGAAATTTATTCAAGAAAAGGTCTAATTTGTATGCGTAAAAATCCGCGCGCGCGTGTTCTGCAGCTCCAGGCACTCATCCAGTCTGCTGACCCTGCTGCTGATTACCGCATTGACCGGGCTCTCAATGAAGCGTGCGAGTCCGTAATACAGACAGCTTGCAAACACATCCGCAACGGAGATCCCATGTGAGTTCTGCTAACTGTGTCAAGCAGACAAAAATCTAAAGTCAAAAGTGCATCAAAGCAAACCGTCTCTGCATGCGTGCCCTTTATCATGTTGCAGTCAGCAATACTTATTAAAATATCGTAGATGTACCTGACTTGACGTGTGTGTGTGTGTGTGTAGGATCCTCTCATGTCTAATGGAGCATCTCTACACAGAAAAGATGGTAGAGGATTGTGAGCACAGGCTGCTGGAGCTGCAGTACTTCATCTCCAGAGACTGGAAGTGAGTCACCTAATGTAATTTAATACAATGTGCGACACAGGATGTTTTTAGCAAAGTAAAGCCTGGAAAGCCGGTATGAGTAAGAGCTCGAGGAAAATGTGAAAGGGTTTGAAGTACAATGGGCAAAATGTGTCCCCATGTCGTGGTTGTCTGAATATATAATACATCTAGTTATAGGTTAATGAGCATAAAAATATCTCCGGTAGGTCATGATTATATAATGGAGTATACAATTTTTTAAAACATAAGCAAAACAATTCTAGTCAGCCAGATTTACAAACGTTTCAGTAACACTGATTTCCTTCGTGCTCACCTGCATTTTTTATTTTTTTAATGAATTCCAATCGCTTATAAAGCTCCAGAATGCAAAATGAGAACAAAATGGCAAAAGCGATGGAATTTCTTTGAAGCAAAAGTAATTTTCATCGCGGCATAGCAGCAATGCAGCACCTGAAAAGGCCAAGACCTGGAGACAAATTACAGAAAAGATGAGTTAATTTTGAGTTAAGTGAGGTTACAAGAAACCCAGACGATGACTGACACCAAGAACACCACACAGGGACATGGTCATGTTTAAATGGTGTAAGTGTCTCTGTGCCTGTCGGCCTCTTAGCACTTTGCATTACACTGTGCTTTCATCTGAGAGAGAAAGATAGGGTATTTTTACACTGTGTATTTTTCCCCTTAAGTTGTTCAACAGGAGACCAACCAAAAAAAAAAAAACCCTCAGTACATCTGCAGTGTAATGAACCTGCTTGTTCACAAATAAATAAAAAAAGTGGCTTTTACACCCCTTTTCTTTTCCTTTCCCTGTTAAAACAAATGCATTCCTAATAATAGAGCATGCCTTTTGGAAGAGGGCTAAATGTACTCTTATATGGCCAAAAGTTTGTGCACCCTTGACCATCACACCTTTGTGGTTCTTCCCCAAACTGTTGCCACGATGACGAAATTGTATGTAATGCGTTTGTATGCTGTAGCATCGCAATTTCCCTTCATTGGAACCAAGAAGCCCAAACCTGTTCCAGCATAGCCGTGCTCCATGAAGACATGGTTTGCCAAGTTTGCTGTAGAAGAACTCCAACTTCCAACTCCTGGAAGACCAAATCCCAGATACTACACTCCAAAATCTAGTAAAAATCCTCCCTGAAGGGAGGCGGTTATTAAAACGCCAAAATTAAAGCGTGTATGTGTACGATGTCCAGGTGTACACATACTTTTAGCCATCTAATGCAGATCAATCTGAGTAGAAGGTATAGTTTGGTCAATGGGATTTCTACTGGCATTAATTAAAATAATTCTTGACGTTCCGAACTCTCTGTTCACCTCCAGCTCAAGCCTTGACATTTGCAAGTTGACCCTCTCAATCAGTACCTCGCTCCATATTTTTAATGTGAAGAGGGACACATTTGCACTCCGAGCCTTTTGCCTTCACAGTCCATTAGGCACAAGTACTTTTAAATTAGAATACTTCAAAGTGGCAGTTTGGTGCAATAACCCATCGATACTGAGTGCCCACTCCACCTGCTGCTCTGAAGTGTTTGTTTGCTTCTGCTTTAGGAGCGTCAGGTACTGATGTGCTGCTTGTGTCGGTCTGTAGAGGAGAAGGTACTCGTAAACTCTTATTAAAAAAAAAACAAAAATGGCATCCTAACCTTTTTGACAGACTGCCAATGTTGATGGCAGAAGGTAGACGATACTCTTGAGGATCTGGTAATCTTTTCGACCCAGCGGCGTTATAATCATAATCTCCTATAATCTAATCCCCTCGCTGCTACAAACGACACATGGCTCAGTAATTGTAAACCTCTTCTCTGGTACAATGTATGGCCAAAAGTAAGTGAACCATCACACCCATATGTACTGGATTAACATTCCATTCCAGATTTAGTTCCCTGTTTGCTCTCATAATGTGCTCCATTCTTCTGGGAAGGCTTTCCACTAGATGTTGGGGTTATGGCTGTGGGGATTTGTGTTCATTCAGCTATAAGAGCGTTCGTGAGGCCAGGCACGGATTTTGGGTGAGGAAGCTCTAGTTCCAGTTTGTTCCAGAGGTGTTCAGTCGGGTTGAGGTCAAGGCTCTGTGCAGGACATGCGAGTTCTTCTACTCTAAACTTAACATGCCGTGACTTCATAGAGCTGGCTTTGTGCACAGGGACATCGTCATGCTGGACCAGCTTTGGGCCTCTTGGTTCCAGTGAAAGGAAATTGAAGTACTACAGCATACAAAACATTTGTGTCTTTATGTCACAACTGTGTGCTTCCAAGTTTGTGGATCACATAGGTCAGGTGTGCACAACTTTTGGTGTGTGTGTGTCCAAAATTCAAATCATTTCTGTTTCAGAAAATGTTGCATTTGACAAAGGGGGGAAAAAAAAAAAAAAAAGAAAAAAAAGGGAAGTCATTTCAGCCTGATCTTTCCAATAGGCTCGACCCTGTTTTGTATCGGAAGTGTCAGAATGATGCGTCCCGGCTCTGTCACACACACGGCTGGAATGAGACGAGCGAGCTGATGCCTCCGGGTGCTGTCTTCTCCTGCCTCTATCGTCATGCTTACCGGACAGAAGAACAAGGCAGGCGGGTAAAAGCCTACGTGATTACATCACCTTTTAATCTTTTAGGTTTTGTATTCACATGTACTATACTTAAACATTAACAGCAGTATGTGAGTGTGTCTGAGTACTGTACAGAAGTCTTGTGCCACCCTTCATTTCTTCATATTTTGCTTCCAGAGAACCAGACTTTCTTGTATTTATTTTTATTTTTTAATGTAGTCTTGAACAGTTCTTCAGGCTTCCTGCATTCCTTGATAGGAAAACATGAACACGATGGAGCATGGATTGGCCTCCCCAAAGCCTGGTTCTCAACATTATTGAAGCAGTGCAGATCATCTCGACAGAGAACGGAACAAAAGGCAGCCAACGTCCAAAAAAGAGCTCTGTAACGTCGTTCAGGAAGCCTGGAGAACTGTTCCTGAAGACTACTTAAAAAATAAATGACAAGAACGCTTGCCTAAGAGAGTTCAGGCTGTGTTGAAGAATCACAGTGGTCATACCAAATACTGACTTTAAAGCTCATTAGAGTTATATGAACTCTGTGTCGTATACTGTATTTACATGTATGTATTTACACTTGTTGCCATAAATCACTGTACCTATTCTCATATCCCTAGCTAAATATATGTAAAGAAATGACGGATGAGGGGGGGCTCAAGATTTTTTCACCGCTACTGTATATAACAATAACCAACAATGGTGCTGGGTAAAACAAATCCCCTATCTGTAATTTTAATAATGGAATACGGTCCGGTAATCTCAAATCAATAAACCGCATTTAAAAATGCTGCTGTGATCAGTTTGTTTGCCAACATGAAAATAATTGCTCTGTGTAATCACGGTACATGGTTCCTTGTGGTTTTTGAACTGATTGAAAAATGATTGTGTACTGACTTGTTTTTGGTTTCCCTAGCTCACGAGGGAGTGTAAAGTGGAAGTCCAGAGGATCTTGCATCAGAGGGCTTTGGACGTGAAGCTGGACCCAGAACTCCAGAAACGCTGCATGACTGACCTGGGAAAGTGGTGCAGCGAGAAGACGGATACTGGTCAGGTGTGTAAAGACTGATGGATGCAAGGCTGCGTACACATTTTCTTGCCCTCTGTCTCTCCCTCTTATCGCCTCTAGTGCGCATTTGGGTGCCGTTTGCGTCGAGTTGGCCGTCTTGAAGCCCGTCGTTTAGTTAAGACTCTGAACTTGATGCAGCATTACTCTACAATGAAATGAACAACATACGGCGTGGCAAATCTGCACATGGATCCAAACACACAGTTAAGGCCAACCAACACACTCTTGGCTCACGTCGCCTTACACCTCTTTGTAAGCTGACACTGTAAAGGCAACACATACGTTCTGTGCCTTGCCCTACCAGGAACGGACACTGCTTGTTTATTTTATTGCAAAAATCTAGCTACAACAGATGAGCGAAACTCCTGTTAAAGTCTGTTCGCTTGGCAGCCATGTTGGCAAAGCTCCCAGGCTGTTATTTTCATTTATACAAGACCAGGCTCGACCGGGGAGACGAGTTGTCGAGATGATCTTTTCAAACGTGGTTTTGAAACCTGACAAAAATGACATGAATAAGGTGTGATCTTTGGCACAAAATGCGCAAACATTCAGCCTGCTCAAGCAACTGCATACGCATGTGCTCAGCTTGTGCTGATGGACCAGGATTTTTTTAAATGTATTAATTTATTTTAAACGCACACCATGTGATCGGCTCTTTTTTACTGACGAATGTGAGTAACACAACCTTCACGTCGAGCATTACATTCATATTCAAAACTGACTGCAGACTGTCTCTCTGCACCGTCTCTAGCAAAGCTTGTTAAATGTTTTTGCTCTCTTCATTGCTGGTTGCATGAAGAGGTTTGTTGATCCCTCAGAGTATTGAAGAAAATTGAGGAACTTTTATTTGTGAGTTGTTTAATGGCACAAAAACAATTTTTTTTTCCCCAGGAACTGGAGTGTCTACAAGAACATCTGGAGGATCTGATAACAGACTGCAGGGATGTGGTGGGAAACCTGACCGAGCTCGAGTCCGAGGTTCGAGGTTCTTTTTTTTGTTGTTGTTGTTTTTTATTAAAGACTTATTTTACCTGTTTGTTTTTTAAGGTACATAACTATCGTCTAGTCTTTAATACATTTAATATGGTTTCTCTCGGGCTGCCGTTTAATTTTGGCCTCTTCACAGGACATCCAGATTGAAGCGCTGCTCATCCGAGCGTGCGAGCCAGTCATCCAGACCCACTGCCACGTGAGTGCAGCCCCTACTGGTTTAGTATCATTTTACAGAGTTGCTTATTTTTGTACATTATAAATATGTTCATGTTCGGAATCCTTCTGTGTAAAACGTTCTACGTGCAGTGTTTTTTTGTGAAGATAAGAAACAAATGATTGTGCGACATCTACACACTAACCATAACACTGCTACGCTGAGTGCTAATGATTAGATTTGGGGCCTGGGTCCACCAGATGTGTGGTTTTTGTGAGCCCTCATTTTCAGAGTGCTTCTCTCAAGTGCTTATTGTTGCAAAGTTACAAAAAAAAACCCACTTCTCATTCCTTCATTGTGAATATCAAGTCTTTCTTTACTTTAGAAAAGTTGGCTAAACTGATGGAAAGACCTCGCGTCCTAGCGCTGGCAGCAGCTCTCCACGCGGGAATTGATACACCTTCGAAAAGTTGAGCACAGCAGAAAAAAAGCTGTACGCTGAGGGCGTTTTTGCGAAGATGTTGAGCTCTGCCAGCTCTGAACTTAATTGGATTTGTATAGAAAATAGACCCTGTCTGCGCCAAAAACCCGTTCGGTGGACACCGGTCCTAATTTCTCGATATTTAATAGAAAGTCCTTTACCGTCACGTACACAAAAAAATATCGTGAACTTCATTTCTTTGCACATTCCAACTTGAGTGGAAGTCTGCCTGCCCTTTTGGTCGTTCTCACCCGTCCCCTGAGCTGCAATCTGAAACGCTTTTGAAAGCGTTTTTCTCCGATTTATAGAAAACACTTCTGTTTCAAGGCTGACGACCCTGCAGCCGCCTCCCGAGAGATTACATAAGAGACGAGGAATGAATTTAGACGTGAATATAGGTTTACGGTTATCGCATTCTCGCTGCTTTTTCCCCTCGTAGGACATGGCTGATAATCAGCTAGACACGGGGGATCTGATGGAGTGCCTGGTGCAGAACAAACATCAGAAGGAGATGAGTGAGAAGTGTGCAGTTGGAGTGACGCACTTCCAGCTGGTAAGCTGTACGTGTAGCGTTTTCAAAATCTGCTGGCCAGAAGATCGGTTAAACTGATCAGCCTAAAGGAAGCCGTGTATAGCCGTGAAAAGATGCTGGATTGTCTGACACCAGCCTGGTGGGGTTTTGTATGTGGAACACGCTACAAACAAGATCAGCCTATTAATCAATTAAATAAATTTTTAAATGAGTTTTTATATTGCCTAAAAGCAGACCGATGTGATGGATCATGGGATCTGGGATAAATTGCTCCTGGCATATAAAGTCTTACAGGAAACGCATTAAACTCTCGCTTTGCTTGCTTCAGAGTCATTGGTCTTTAAATTGGGCGCTTTTTGTGTTATCTGATACCCAGCAAACAGTCGTGGATCAGACATCAGAGGGGAAAAAGATTTAATTAGATTCGATCCTGTAACAGATGGAAAAAATTGGAATTGGATTTGGGAAAGCTTTTTTGGGGGAGCTACGTATAAAGAGCCTTTTTTGTTAGATTTGATCTTCATTATACTGTATTTATAATTTATTCTTTATTATATTTGCAGTATAAGTGATAACTATTAATATACTGTGTATCTATATTATCATATCTGTAATAATAATAATTGCACTACCTTAAATTAGAAAACTGATATTTATCTTCGTTGTTGATGATGATGGTGATAATAATAATAATAATAATAATAATAACAATGGTGACAAATATCAGTTTTCTAATTTAAGGTAGTGCTATTATTATTATTATTATTATTATTATTATTATTAATCATAATAATAATAAAATAAATACACACTTTATATAATGAAATATAATAATAATAATAATAATAATAATAATATTTCATTATATAAAGTGTGTATTTATTATTATTATTTTTTTTTTTTTCAAATATCATCCCTAATTTCTTGTCTGTTGTTTAACTGCCTAAAACAGTGTCAAACATTTTAAATAAGTTCCTTATGGTTTACTTTTCTCAGATTCAGATGAAGGACTTTCGCTTCTCCTATAAGTTCAAGATGGCCTGCAAAGAGGACGTCCTCAAACTCTGTCCTAACATTAAAAAGAAGTAGGTTTCTCTCCTGCTTCTGTTCTACTTCGATGTTCAGTAATGCTTTATTTTTTAAAGCACTTTAGATCACCGATGACAAACCGCGCTGTCCATGTTAGCAAATTTAGATTTTGTAGTTCAGCTGGTCTCTGTGTGTGAGTTTATGCATGTGTGCGTCTGGAAATATTTTTGTGTAAATATATCTTGGTGGACAAGATGTATCTTGGGGTGCTGACCAGAATAGGACTATCTGAGAGTTGTGACCTTTTGACATTAAAAAAGAGCCAAAAGTTTGCTTGCCAAGGTTTGGATTAGATGTAGGTGTAGCATTGCATTAATTATCCGCATTATTAATTATGCCAATGGAATATTCTCACATGGATATTAAGACAAATGTTTAATGTGTGTGTCTTCATTATCTCTGTTGCACGACTCCATCTGTCTGTTTCACCTTCTCCTGCTCTTTACCCTTTCTCCAGAGGTGATGTAGTGATCTGTTTGAGCACCACAGTGAGGAATGACACTCTACAGGATGTAAAGGAGCAGCGCGTGTCCCTGAAGTGTCGCAAACAGCTGAGGGTTGAAGAGCTGGAAATGGTGAGAAATGTGCACTCTTAACGTTAATACATTAGCATTTTTTTTTTTATTTAACTCTATACAGTGAATCTAGCATATGAAGAAATATTCTCAAATTCTGCCCATTAACGGTGCTGTTCTCATAGAATATTTCTTTAACTCGCTTACTCGATTTAGAGCGTCAATAACAAACACCTTTAACTGAACAATTAATTTAAGAGAACTTGGGCTGGTCCCAAGATCAATAAGCTGCATTAAGGACGTCTCCTGTCTGGGCATGAGCCAGCCGGTTACACAATATTCAGAGATATTTAACAAACGTGACGCTTTATAATAAGGTCACAATCTTTCTGTTCAGTCTATAAGATGTCCATGCATGTTTGAGCACAGAACTGCGTTGTTGCTCCATCCATTCAGAGCTAATGTGTCCTGGACAGCACACAGATGACGCCTAAAGGACCTTTAAGGTCTGTCCAAGTTTCTTTCACGTAAAGACGGAGTGAGCACCGTGGCTGAACATTGATTCAATCGCAGTCTGAAAATTTCGCATCGGCTCATGCTGTTGTATTCCTCACCTGCAGAGAGCATAATGCCATTCCACAGCCCCGAGTAAAGGAGTCGTGTCGTTTCTTTTATGAATTTTTCAGTCCGAGGATATCCGTCTTGAGCCCGAGCTGCACAGTGCATGCAAGAAGGATATCGAGAGGTTCTGCTCTGCTGTTTCATTCGGGAACGCTCAGGTAAGCCGAGATCAGGCGCCGTGCTGTCTGCCACAGTTTCTTATTGTTCATCAAAACATTTTTGTAAAAACTCAACCAGAAATAAGAAATAATGTGCTGAACTTAAAGGTCCGCTATGTAGGATTTCAGGGGCCCTATGAGCGGAAAGGGAATATAATAATCTTAAGTATGTTTTTATTAGTGTATAATTATCTAATTACGAATTGTTGTGTTTTCATAAGCGTAGGATGAGCTATTTATATCTGCATAGGGATCTCTAAATAAGAGGAATCAGCATTTGCAGGTACTGGATAACGAGTCTGAGACCCCAAAGTTCGCAAAATGAAGGATCATACTTGATTATTAAGCACAGAAAAAGCAAGGGAGTGTGAATATAAGTACTTCAAAGTACGCTACGGTCACCGTACGCTCTAATACATGCTTGGTAAGGGAGGTTGAATCCTAAATAATGGACCTTTACACCAAAACTAGACTTTTGCCTCGGAATCATAACCAATACAATTTTTCTTGAACTGTCTGCATGGGGTTTGGGTGCTCTGGGGGTTTGTTCCTCCATTCATACCAATAGATGAATCCGTTACTCTTAATTGTCGCATCCAGGGCATGTTCCCGGCTGTGGATCCTCTGCGACCGGGTAAATTGCTTACTGAAGATGAACGAATGACTGAAGCCCTCATGTCCCTCTCTGTTGCGTTTCCTTTTCCCAGGTCACCGAGTGTTTGAAGGAGAATAAACAGCTGCTGTCTCACACATGCCATCAAAAGGTGTTCAAGCTGCAGGAGATGGAGATGATGGACCCTGAGCTGGACTACCAGCTAATGAGAGTCTGCAAACAGATGATTAAGGTCAGTGAAACATATTGTTCCAAACCGCATTATTAAACACGGGTACGCCTATTAAAGAATCAGATAATGAGAGAACAAAAAAAATACACAAGAAAAATACAAGCCTTTTTTTCGACCTTCTAAAATGCCCTCAATCTTACTTTCCACCTTTCGTCCTTGTGTCAGCGTTTCTGTACAGAGTCAGATGCCAAGAACATGCTGCAGTGCCTGAAACAGAACAAGAACAGTGAGCTAATGGACCCCAAATGTAAACAGATGATCACCAAGAGACAGATTACTCAGAGCACAGGTGAGTGAATAACAGATTTCCTACACTGCAAATAAAACTCGAATGATTCATTAAAGAGCAAAGCCAAAAATAGTATTTTTAAACCTATAATAGATGCATGATCTGATGTGATATCTCATGGTTTGCTCATGTCGGACTCTTAACAAAATTATCCTGCTTTTGTTCTGTTGTATCTCCTAGTAAAGTCGTTGGTTGTCAAAACAAATCTTTATGCCTGGTTCTTCAGTACAAGGAAGCTCACATGTGCACATAGGAACAGCTCGAAAAAGTACAGAATTGTGTGCAATTTGAAAACGCAAAACAAACCCTTCAGAATTTTCCCAGGAATGTGACTTGTCATGTTAAGTTGGTAACCCTGAGCACTGGTACAAAATTGTTGAGATTTGTGTTCTCAAGATTAACTGGGGGGAGGGGGGGAGAATCAAATTTTATTTGCAATATGTTGCATACCTGTTTACATGCATTAATTTCACAGCTGTATGCTCATGGTCACTCCTCCTTGACTATTCTTTATCAGCAAGCCTTCTAAAGAGCATATCTTTAGCCCTGTTCGGATGGGATTGAATCTGCGTAACGGTCATGGGTAGGCATGAAACGATACATCATGCATTGATGAATCACGATTGATCTTGACGATTCGAATGCCGGGGAAATAAAAAATATTACAAGCTGTAATTGAGTTATTTTGACAGCAGAGAGCGGAAAAACGTGTAGTAGTGGGAATACACGTGAGGTCACCGCAAGGGGAAGTAAAATGGGAAAGAGCTTTTGTGCAATTAACAGATTCTACAAGCAGTCAAAGCTGTCTTTTTGCAAACTGCTGAAAGTTAAAGAAAAGGAGATAGTTGTTGTAGGCTTAAGGTTTTTTTTTTGTTTGTTTGTTTTGGGGTTTTTTTAAAGAAAAATTGTATTTACTTTTTTAATTTTTAATAAAGGGAATATTTTTATTAGGCTATTATATTTTACTCCAGTCTTTACAAATTTTTGTAAATAATTGTCGGTTATTAAGAAAATGAAACAAAAGTAGATTCTGCAGTTTCCCTCTGGAGATTAGTAAAGCTATCGGTCTACTTTTTAATTTAACTAAAGGAATATTTACGTTGATCTAAAACAATCGGGTAATTTTCTTAATCCTTTATTTTTATTTTTAAGATCCTCACAAAATCGAATCATAAAGCCAATATCATGAATCGAATCAAATGGTGAACTGGGTGAACCATTATATGCCTAGTCCTGGGTTCATTGTTCTCTTTTACAGATGCTCCTCCGTGATTTTCTTTCCATCCATGTTGGTGGTGTTTTCCGTTCTCCACATAGAAATTTACAATCCAAATTACTTGGGTTTTTTCGCCGACCTCACCGCTTGTCTGTCGCCTGTCTTGTTTAGTCTCGTACTGTGCGTATCAGTGACCTATCGCAACGTATTAAACACTTCCTGAATTGCAAAATTAAAAAAATGGATGCTGTAGAGCGACTCCATCATGTTCTTGGGCAGGGAGAGGACCTCGACACGCGACTTGGGGAAATGTTTTCTGGAGGAGAAAGAGTATAAAAATAAGAATCATTAGGATAACGGAAGCTGATTAAAGGAGCCGTTACAACGTTTCATTTTCTATAAATTACTAATAACTGGCTCTTCCTTAAATATCTAATGTTAAATACTGATCAATTAATGCTGTACACGATTTCATTGTTTATATTCAATCTGCTACTCGTTTACAGTCATTCATGTATCAACATTTAACATTACATAATTTAGGAACTGACCACGTGATGCAAGGTGGTCACGTGACTCGGTTCTCCTGGGGTTATTTTATTGCTGTCCAGATGAGAAAGTTTGATCACGGAGTAGACCAGGAAGTGATCCCAATCTGGATAAACTAATCCATTCTGAATAGGGTTTATGATTACGATGACCCATACGTAGCTTGATGAAGTGATGTGAAGGTCATGTGGTGATCATGGTTTAGGAGGGTTTTGTTGCCATTTATTGCACTCCCTATACAGGGAGTCTTGTGTACATAACATCATGCACTTCACGC
The DNA here is from genome assembly GCA_030068235.1 of Notoglanidium macrostoma. NCBI lineage: Eukaryota > Metazoa > Chordata > Actinopteri > Siluriformes > Auchenoglanididae > Notoglanidium > Notoglanidium macrostoma. Next base: position 21,415,175 of record JAQQZR010000037.1, on the reverse strand, counting down.
TTTTCTTTCTTCTGGTATTTAGACTACAGGCTTAATCCCGTCCTGCGGAAGGCCTGCAAAGCCGATATTCCCAAATTTTGTCAGAACATCCTGAACAAGGCTACTGATGACGGTGAACTGGAGGGCCAGGTCATTTCCTGTCTCAAGCTCAAGTATGCCGACCAGGTACTGAATACAAACTTTTCATTTCGTTGCCCGTGTAATTAAAGTACAATATTTGATGATTGGTCTTGGAATGCTAACTTCCCATTTTTACATTTAACAGTGACACTTTTTTTAGTACGTTTGAATAAAACTCATTCAGGAAGCGTTCACGTTTGCGGTGTCACTTGAATAAACTCCTTAGCTTTGCACTTCTCATAGTGTGGTGGTTTACAATATATTAAAACGACTGTAAAGATGTTTGAGAATGACGATGGGACGTTTGAGATTTTAGTTGGAAAATCTGAGCTCTAAGATAGCGGTTTCAGCCAGACTGATGTTTTAACAGCTTCATTGACTACTATTCGTTAAATTATAGAGAATATGAACCAGAAAAAGACTCCGATCCTTCTTGTGGTGAGCTGGGATTACTTTAACAGTTAACTAGCCGGCTAGCGAGGATTTAAATTTTTTTTTTTCAAAATGCATAATTTTATGCCTATTCCTTGATCCTGCTTTTTTTTTAAACGAGTGGCAAAAGTATGCCAAATCTTAAAGTAGTTCTAAAAAGAGGTTCTGTAGGGTTTTTTTTTCTTTTCTTTTTTTTCATGGTTTGTGTTTCGCCAGCGTCTGTCTTCAGACTGTGAGGACCAGATCAGGGTGATCCTGCAGGAGTCGGCCCTCGACTACAGACTGGATCCTCAGCTTCAGCTTCACTGCAGCAAGGAGGTGAGTGAGAGGCGTATACATATACATTTCAGCCCTGATCTAAAGCAGTACTTGTGCACATATACCACCCTCTGTTTTTATTAGAGATGGATGCTAGCGCACAGTTGCCCACATCCACGGGCTGGCTGCTGGCGCTTTTTTTCATTTCTACTTTTTTCTTGCTTTTTGTGAAGGCTTAATAAAAATAGTGTTGAAATAAAAAAAAAAATAATAATAAAACACTGTGTTGGAAAAAGCACTTATCACCTAGAGTGCGAAGTGCGTTAATGAGCACCCTGCTGCCATGAAGAGATCCACCTGAGTGCAAGTAATGAGGAGACAGTAAGGCCTTTTAGACACCTTGAGCAGTGCTCCAGGCATCCTACAAAAGCTCACCGAATTGCCTATTAAAGCGACCGTTGTGCATTGGTGTGAGGCGAGATCATATTACCTGATATTACAT
>JAQQZR010000037.1:21400718-21413795 GCA_030068235.1 Notoglanidium macrostoma | reverse complement strand
CATGGCCCCCCCCCCCCACACACACACACCCCAAACTAACTGGATACAGGGATTTGTATGGAAGATGATTCTCATTACAGGAGCGTGTAATTGTTAATATGGTGAAGTTTTCGGCATGGAGGAGTTTGTCTTATTTGTCTTATTAACTTGAGAAAAGCTATGGAATGACTTTACCGCTGCGATAAGTGATCAAAGGGACCGGGTTGTCTTGGAATTTCATAGCATTAAACGTAATTATAACCAAATAACAAGCATGAGATTAGTAAACGAATGAATAAATGTACTTGTTGGTAACATGCTGTGGTGTAAGAGGAATAAAGCACCTCAGTGATGTGGGAAATTAATCAACCTGTCGTCATTTAGTGTCCTGTAACAGCATGCCCCTTAGTGTTTTATAGGGAATGTAGTTCAAGTCAACGTGAAATAAATATGGTTATGAAATAAATCCTGAAGTATTAAGAAATGAATGTAAATGTATAAGGGAGTCGGTACAGTTCTGTAAATAAAAAATAGGTTTTTCTGTCAAAATGGTTTTTCAAAGCACCTTTAGTTTATTTCAGCGGGCTTTTATTTCATAATTCCACATTTGTTGATTTATTTCAGGGGACTTCATTTATTTCCCAGCTCTTTTTATTTCGGTCTGTTGTATTCAAACGAATGGGGCGTGGTTAGGTGCACGGGGCGTGGCTACCTCACAGATACAGCCCGAAGTAACATCACGTCAGCAGGACAGCCCTGAATCACTGAACATACGAGAAGGTGGTGAAAGTTTTTGGTGGATGGAACGACAGTAGGCCGCGGGGTCATTGTTCATCTGCGTGCCATGTCTGACTTCTCAAGAAAAGCATCTTAATCTAAGTCAGTATTGTCCAGGTAAACGTAGCTAGGAAGCCTGCAAACACAATTAGCAAACAGAAAGGAGCCAGAGTGCATATTTATTTATTTATTTCATTTATTTCCCAGGCATGTTTATTTGGTATTGACCTAAATGGCATTCCATTGTCTTGTTCCTTTTGTTTGATATGGCAGTATGGAGGCTTGGAGTGAAAAGCTGGACTTGTGTGGAAGGATTTTAGGGGAACTGCACTGAAAACAGAAAACGGGAATGAGTTTAAAGGAATTTATGATGGATGTACTGCATTATTCACAGAAAGGCGCTCGCATCCAAACAGTAATGTCCTAAACCGAACAATATTTCAGGTGAGATGAATAGTGGAATACAGTGCGGCCGAGTTGCTTGCGTCTCTCATTCAGTTCTGACAAATTCATCATCGAATCGTTAAAGTGAATCCACACGTAGCGGCAAGATCAAGCCTCGTGAAAACAGTGAGAAACACTTCCTGAAAGGAATGAGGGGAACATGAAATGCTGGTGCATCATATTTCCTAAGGTCCATTTATCACATTTGGGCATCGAAGCCAAACATGTTGAAGAAGCGAAACCTGATATGATTGATTGTACTGCTGCCCTTCCTTTGTGTAAATAACGCCATTCCTCACTGCACTGCCTCACTCGTCTCTCTTGTGTTCCTCGTGTGTTGTAGATTACGGAGTTGTGTGCAGAGGAAGCCGCCGCACAAGAACAAACAGGCCAAGTGGAGGAATGTCTAAAGACCAATCTGCTGAAGCTCAAACACGACGCTTGCAAAAAGGTGAACAAATAAAGGGCTCAGAAGTACCAGCTTGAGTTCCTTAAACACCGCAGCGCTGATATTGTAACCCAAATACACAACCTTAATGGAATACCTGTTCATTTTTTCAACCCGAACTCCATCCGTTGCATCTGTAGAGCATGTGTGATGATGACCGATGAGAATTTTGATGCTTTTCTTTGTACTGAGGGGGAAAAATGGGGAACAGCAGTAAAAGAAAGTCTTCATAATCGGACACATGCGAGTCCTCTGCTGAACACAGATTCCTGCCTCTGCTAAAGTAGTCCCATCTCTGAACAGGGATGAGTTTATACCGATTTCACAGCTTCATTTGCTAGCTAATTTTATCTTATGAAGTCTGGTGATCTCATTACAGTACACTACAGATGCTGTGGACAGAGATCAGATTTAAAACATGCATCACTGTAAGGTTTAGTTTTTGTGGCGACCACGCCTTTTGTGCCAAACTGGAAAACACAAACAAACCGCTCACTTAGCTAGGGCGAGATAAATGACTGATATTCTTATTAATAAAGAGTTAATTTAAAAGTTGATGAATAAAGGTTTGACAGTTGAGCATTTGGATCACTGTAATCTCTTCAGCTGGAAAATTGAGACTCGTAGCATCGCAAAACATATGTATTGTTTCTGTTTTCATTATTATTATTATTATTATTATTATATTGGCTCACTTTTTAACTGGTTCTCTCCATGTTTATTTTTCTCCATTTTTGTCACTCATTCTTTTCGGAGAAGCTGGAACTTGAACATGAAAAGCACTATGGTGGCTGCTGGGTTTTTTTTTTTTTTTTTTTCCCCCCTTCCCCATCAGAAGTGACTGTCTTGCACTCGTCTTGCGGCTGCTTTCCAAAACGTATACGTGTAATATCTGCACTTCTAGTGGGGGGAAAAAAAAAAAGTGTGAACGCTCTCGTCAGCTTCATTCTGTGGCCTGACCCAGCCTGTCTGTAAATCACCCATTTACATCTTAACGTGTTCTCCATGTTGGGTTTTTTTCACTCAGGGATGCGGAGATGGACACACGGCGTCGGCTAAAACGACCCTTTGTGTGGTGCTGTAAAGCCGTCTGGTTTAAAGTAAAACCCCGGAGTAATACAAATAAGCATCTTTCTGTATGCGTATGTGTCACAGACCAAAGCTGTCTGGAAAACTAAGTAGAAGAGAGGGTTGTTTTGTTTTTTAAGCTATTGCTGTATGTGTTTGTCATTAAGATTTTTTTTCCTCTAATCTCTGTGAATGCTATGGTATTGTTCTGTGTGCTTTAATCCAGTCCACCTCTACATACGTTTCATTGTAAACCTACTCATCTCTCCATATAGGAGGTTTTGAACATGCTCAAGGAGAGCAAAGCAGACATTTTCGTCGATCCAGTCTTGCACACAGCCTGCGCCTTGGACCTGAAGCACCAGTGCGCAGCGATACCCCCCGGCCGAGGACGACGTGAGTGCGAGAAAGCCGAACAGCCGGCTTATCCATTTCAGAGACCTTCCAGAATTTATCTCCGACCTTTATTTAAAAGAAAAGTCACATGAGACAGGAATATTGTATCCGGTGGCCTGCATGCCTGACTCCGTTTCTCACTTCGTTCTCACTTCACAGAGATGTCTTGTTTGATGGAGGCTCTCCAGGACAAGCGGGTGAGGCTGCAACCCGAGTGTAAGAAGAGACTGCAAGACCGGATAGATATGTGGGGCTATGCAGCCAAGGTTGGTCCATGTTTGGTGTATGTTGGTGAACTCATGAGGAGGAAATAATGACGGAGAACTCTCTTCTTAATGTTGTCCGCTATGTAAAGTTTTGAAAACCGCAAGTTCTCTTTAGGGGTCCAAAGTAAAAAAAATCATGATTATCAAAAAGCTAAACTGTGTGGGATTTATTTTACTGTCTAAGGTGTCTGTTGCTACAGAACGTTAGAATCACAGCCGTGATTAAAAATGAGTAATGCTAATTTAGGCAAGTTTTTAAAGTAAGTATCTTCAGTAATACTATTTTACAGAATTTGTAATTTGATTAAAAACATTCGGTTGCAAATTGCGCAGAATTGCAGTCTGTCTTCGAGAGTAATCGTTATTTTGATCCAAACTTGAGACAAATCTGATTAACAGGCTAAACATCATTAGAAATTTGAGAAAGGCTTTAACCTGGTGTCTCGCAGTGTGCATTTTATATGATCACATAAGCAATGCGCTACAGTAATAGTGTATTATAATGCAAATGCACATATAAACATAGTGCGATACAAGCTCACTTTCACCAGCTACTGTTAATCTGGAAATCTTTTTGTTTCCCATCAGGTGGCTCCAGCTGAAGGCTTCGCAGACCTGGCCTTCCAAGTGATGATGTCACCTTCCAAGAATTACATCCTGTTGGTGATCGCGCTGGCCGTGTGCGTCCTCTTTCTGGTTGGCTTGCTGTGTGGCCGCATCACTAAACGCGTGACCAGGGAACTGAAGGATAGGTAGAGCCTGGATCCCGGGCTCATGCGTCTCAGACTCATTCTAAAAAAAAAAAAAAAAAAAAAAAAAAAAAAAAAAAAAAAAAAATACAAAGGAAGACCCTTTTGACCACTTATCCACCGTTCTAATCCTGACCCGAGCGTCCTGCTTTTACCAGCCCTGACTCGGGATGCTGTAAGTAAACTCGTGGTGGGGTCAGTGCCATGCTACAGGCTCATTCTGCTCCATGCTGCCCCCTGCTGTGAAAGTCCCAGAATGCACGTATCAAAAGTCAACAGACCCGAGCATTCTGGGGCGCTAATCAGTGCTTTTCTTTCCCTAAATCTTGATCGATTGATCGTTTTATTGAATGCTTGATTGACTCACTGTGCAAACGAGATGCCATGCTGGTGACAGATTTTGCAAACTACTTTCCTTACTCCGTTGCATAACAATGCCTCTTTTCTAGGATTTATTGAAGTTTTTTTGCACTCTGAAATGTTGTAGATATGCAGGTTTTCCTCTCTGTACAGCCATACAGCTTCACTTTAAAAAAAAAAAAAAAAAATAGTATAAATATGGGGTTCTATTCTTCCTAATCACTGGATCTGGACTTATTAGGATTATTAGAAATATTTCATGTAAAGAAGATGAGGACCGATAAGTTTGTTTGTATCTGTCGGAGTTAGACCTTATAATTCCTGTGAATAAACATTTCTAGTCTATAAGATTAGAATAGAGAGCTGGGATCCTGTGCAAAGCGAAGAGGAAAAACTTTGCTTTAGTGTTTTCTCCTTAGTCTCCCTCCACAAAATCCAGTCTACATTTTCACACCTGACCTCTCACGACGAGACGTCAAGCTGAAAGAGTAAAGGGTTTCCAAATATCCTTTCCCTCTTTTTAGTTGCTAGCGAGACTCTGTTAGGTTTACGGATTACTGATTTGAGGACACGAGTTTGTTTTTTTTATTTTTTGATGGCCACCTTTTGTCTAACAGGGATTTGCTGAGTAGATGAACGGAATCAAGACTAATTTCTCTAATGTCCAAGTGATCGATCATGTGAAGAACTTGCTACCCAGTCAGAATTTAATAAAAAGTTGAGTGTACGGTCTCTAAACAAGGACTAAAAGGCCAAGAACACAGCAGAGTCCTTTGGACCAATGTTATGAAACGTAAATGAGAAGAGCACTAATTTCAGTTTCTTTGAACCGGGATTGAATTCTTGCACTTTTCCAGCTTGCTTGTTTTTTCCACCCATGGCCTTGTTTATTGTTTTCTATTCAATTTTTTTTATTGCTAGATCCTCTGGTAATTCTTCCCCCTCACTTTTAAGGCCTTGCCTGAATTTGACCGAATTATTCCAAAAGAGTATTTTCTTGTGACCGCTTTTTAACTCTATTTTACTCTAGCTTTCTTTTAATGTGCAGTAGTGTGCAAAAGTCTTGAGCCGCCCCCCCCCACCCATCTCTTTACATTTTGCTAGGAAAATGGGCCCGTAGGTACAGAGACTTATTGCAACATGTGCAAACGTTACAAGCTTACTTGTAACTTCTTTAAGTAGTCTTGAGGAGCAGGTCTCCAGGCTTCTTAAAGGACATTTCAAAGCCAAAATTCCAAAAAAAAAAAAAAAGGGGGGGGGGGGGGGGTTTTGGCTGCCTTTTGTTCCGTTCTCTGTCGAGATGATGCTACACTGCTTCAATAATGTTGAGAGCCGGGCTTTGGGGAGGCTGATTCGCGCTCCATCGTGTCATTGTCCCCCCCCCTATCAATGTATGCAGGAAGCCTGGAAAACTGTTCCTCAAGACTACATTAAAAAAATACAAGAAAGTCTGGTTCTTTGGAAACAAAGTATGGAGAAATGAAGGGTGACGCAAGACTTTTGCACAGTGCTGTACATGCATGTTTTTCTTGTTTTTCTTTCTTGCTTCTTGTTTAACACCCAAAAACATTCTTTTTACCTGGAAAATTCATTCATCTCTAAATGGAAAATAGACCAATTTGTCCCACCCTTTGTAACTGCAGTGGGTGCAAAAGGCCTGAGATCACTGGTGAAAATGCCACAATTTTACATTCTTTGATTTATTACAAAACAAGCAACAACCAGGTGAAAAGTAGAATCGTAAAAATATTTACGTGAATTTCTTCCGAGTTTGCTTTAATGACCGCGTGCGCTCAGGCTGGTGTGGACGCCACAAGTTTGTGTAAAACCTGGTAATCCGTTTGATATGAAATGATCCGGTAAAAAATCTGACATACGTGTAAAGGATTTAACATGATCAATATCACAGTGGCTTAAAATTTATTAGTGACCTTGAATTTGAGCAGAATATTCCATCTCCGGAATACTCGTTCCCCGTCGTCTTTCTTTGAAACATTTTCAAACGCTTTTTTTCCGTAATTCACGTTCCAGATTTTCGTCGTCGTCGCAGACATTCGGACCCTACTACACCTAAAAACAGTGTTGTTTAAATGATTTACAGATGTAAATCAATCCACTGGGGTGTTTCTGTGAACTATGAGAGAGAAATATCAAATTGTAGCACACAACAATATAATATTACAGCATTAATGTTAAATGTGATGCGGTCACTTGGTTAGCAGACCATGGATTCTTTAAAGGTTGAAGAGTTTGACCTTAAATTTGGCCTTCACTGGAAATCCACAGTGCATCTTTCAGTGGAAATCTTCAACATGTAACTGGAATAATTACTGAATGTGTCGGAGAGGGTAAGAACACTGGAAACACGGAGTCGCGTGTGCAATAATATTTCATAAGTACGTCACTGAGAATTTTAGCACGGCATCCTTTCCTTTCCTCACGAACGCTAGATAAATACAGGGTGTCCCAAAAGTCTGGATCTAGAGGCCTTTTTCCTTTTTATATGAAACTGAAGAACTCCTCTCTGCATGTGACCTCGGTTCTGATGCATTACAAAGTTCAGTGTTCTTGTATTCAGCATATACACGCAAGGGTCGCAAAGTCTAGGGTCGTCAATCTGAGCATTTGTTGTAATATTTATGTAGTACGTAAATAAAACAATTCCAAGTGGATCCAGACTTTGAACACCCTGTATATAAAAATCTGCTGTTTTGTATGAAGATGATGATGGTTATGATGAATAGCAGCAACTCTGCTTACTGCAGATCACTAAATGGAACAAAAGCGTTTTCTCTGAAGGTACTGTGAGCAGTAAACATGTTCCGAATGCTCAGTGTAAAACCTGTAAAAAATCCCCTCGACTGCTTGGTTGCTGAGACGCACAGTTGATTCCTTCATCGCCTCCTTTTCATTTATAACCAGCTAGAGGCTTCTTGTTGAGATGACGTTATGGAAATAAACACAAAACTGTTCTAAAAGGGGTTTTTCCCTTGTTTTAGGAGTGATTTGGACAATGTTAATGGTATTCTGTAAATATTAGAGCTAGAAGGTCAAATTTTTTGTTGATTAAGTTTGGATTATGACTGAACATGCCTATATTTTGTAGATAAATGTCCTTGCTAAATTGTAAATATAGGTCATGATTGTATAACACTTTTTTTTTTTTTTCCTTTCCCCCCCAAAAATAACCGACAGTACTGGGGAAAAAATATTCTGTAGTCTTTTACTTGGATTTTTTCCACTCAAGCCTGTGTAGATGGACTTCACACAGACTGCACTTTTACTTCTGCAGTGCAATGATGGACTGACGGATGCACTTTTTTTTTTTTGTAATGGACAAGAAACGTAAACAAGAATGTGACCCAAGTAATAAAAAATAAATAAAAAAATGAAGGAAGGTATAGTCCAAGGTTTGTGATGATGAAGTAGAGACTGTGGAACCCAAACTGGAAACCCTACTGATTTTGTTTCTTCCCCTAACAACTGAAACCATTTTTTTTTTTTTTTTTTTGTACTGTCTGTAGAATATGATTCAGAATTGCTTACAACATGGACTAAACCACCTCCACCGAAAGCTCTGGCTGTGACATTTTCTGCCATATAATATGGAGATGTAACCAACTGAACAGATGGTGGATTTTTTAAATGTCTGTACAGATTATGATTTGTGAGTTTAATAAGACTATATTCAGATTTTCTTACTCTTGGTTTTTGTCTGATTTTGCGTCGCCTCTAATCCCGAACATCATTCCATTGGGAAATCACAACAGTCACTTTCATAATTATTGCCACCCTTCTACAAGACTAAATTGGTTGTACAAAGAACATTGCAGATTCGGATTTTCCACTGAAATACTCAGATACTACTTATCTTTCCTGCTAACAAAATACATTTTTGTACACTAATATTGACACAGTGGTGTATTTGGTCTAAATAATGATCAATATAAAATTAGTAGATTTAGCAATGCTACCAAAACAGCTGGAGAACCAGCTCAATCAATTTTATAGCTTATTGGCATTTAATTAATTGATGTCATTACATTACATTTCCACAGATCAACAACCTCAGCTTTTAAGTAGTCACTTAATGTTGAGTGCTCATACCAAAAGTTTGTTCTGTCCCATGTGGATATCTTAGAGATATTACACACATGACTCACCTGAACTTCAGTGGAAAACTTCACTTTAATACTGTAAACTTTGTACCTGAAACCTACTGCTGCAATCATAAACACCCTGATGCTCATACTGAACATCCTTTCAAGACTCTGCTTCTGGGAGACTCCTCTATAATTATATACTCCATAATGACTCAGAAGAGGATGGCTTCCGTTTTGTCTTGAGGGTACTTCCTGATGTCTCCTCTTTTCCTCAGCATGGTCACCTCTGGCTCGCTCATTACAGATCTACATGTGCATCTGGATTTCTGTAAAGCTGCTTGGCTCTAATGGAATTGGATGACAGTAAAATCTTGAATGAAAATAGTCCCTGGAATGAATATAGTTTGGGTTGAAGGTCACTGCCGACTAGAGGGCACTAGAGGTGTAATTTTTTTTTTTTTTTGGACAAACCCTCGGTTTGGTTTAATGCCAAGGTATTGAATGGGAATGCAAAAGTATTTTTAAGAAATGTCACTAGAACAGCCTGAATGCATTCTTCTACACATGTTTGGAGATCTCGATACACCTACAGCTGATTTTATGTCTATGTTCTATTCTATTCTATTCTCACGGTCATCCCATCCAATCAACGCCTCCACTTTTGATATACGTTTACTTGAAATAAAGGATGTGCATTTTGTACCAGCAACATCCATCTGTTAAGGGTTGTGGAAGGCTGGAGCCAAACACAATTCCAGCTCGATTTGGGCGGGGTCACCCTGGACAGCTCACCAAACTATCACAGGACTAACACGGAGACGAACATTCACACTTACATTCACACCTATGGGCAGTTTAGAGTAGTCAGTTGACCTAATCTGCTTGTCTGTGGAGTGTGGGAGAAAACCGGAGAACCCAAAGGAAACCCACATAGGGCCAACATGCAAATAGAAAGTCCCATTAATCTGGCAAGTTTGAACCCAGAACCTTCCTGCTGTGAGGTAACGGTAACAGTTTTTTGGTTTTTACCCCATTCTGCACTATATGGACAGAAGTTTGTGGATGCCTGACCATCTCTACAATATTTCCTTGTTGAACTTCTCAGTCCAGATTCGGTTCCTCATTTAATGTTAAAAATAGCCATCACTCACTGGGAAGGCTTTCCACTAGATTTTGGAACGTAGCTGTGGATATTTGTATTCATTCAGCTACACGAGCGTTAATGAGATCGGGCGCTGATGTTGGATGAGGAGGTCTGGGGTGCAGCTGCTACTCCAGTTCATCCCGAAGGTGTTCAGTGAGGTTGAGGTCAGGGCTCTGTGCAGGACACTCCAGTTCTTCTACACCAAATTTGGCAAACCATGTCTTCATGGAGCTGGCGCTCTGCACAGGGGCATTGTCGTGCTGGAACATGATTTGCAACTCTTTTTCCAATGACGGGAAATTGTAATGCTACAGCATGAAAGTCACTCTACATAATTGTGTGCTTCCAACTTTGTGGCAACAGCATGAGGAAGAACCATATTTCATATCGGTGTTATGGTCAGCTGTCCGCGAACGTTTGTCCATATAGTGTATAGACCGTTTGGTGTAAAAATCACAAGTTTCTGAAATCTGACACCAACAGCCATGCTAAGAATAGAAATTTATTTTCAGTTTTTCCACCATTCTGACATTCTGACTCGACCTGTATCAGTGATTGGCTATTTGGATACCTGAATTAATGTGCAGGTGTTCCTTATAAAGTGGCTGTTGAATCGACATTGACCCATATTAGAGTTAAACCAATAAATAAGCCAATGAGCCTCAAAAGGATGGGTGTATCAGTGATTTGGTCACTGATAAGGGCATTCTTAGTCACAAAGCAGAACTCTGTTTTAATATCATTTTTATTAACGTTTGCAATAAACAATTCTTCCACCATGCAATATAGTGGGTTAACAGTAAGCTGTGGTTGCTAAGCAACACAACTGACAAAGATAAGCACATCCTGTGGACAGAAAAACAGTTTAAGTGTAAAACCTGGCGCATTAATACATATTCTGATTACTGTGACGCGGTTAACGCGTCTTAACGCGGCTCAGCCAATCAGCGCAGAGCTGTTGAATTCTCGACTCTCGATTGGTCAGAAGGATTCGTTTTCTAGAACAGCAGCTCTGACAGCAGTCCTGGCTGTAGGTCAAACCACAGGATTGTATTAATGCCCTCGTTTTAATGCGTTGGTGTTTCTATAGCAACCAACTCTCTCAGTAGTTCTACGTTTGGTTTAACGTCAAGCTGCATTTTTTTCCTGCGTTGACTGTCTTGCGCCAGCAGATGGCGACATTTGTAAACATTTTAGCTACACACGCTCTTTACTAACCAGGGAAGGATTTAACAGGCTATCATTGTTGCACATTATAAAGGCTATACAATATATCTATTTGGATCAGGATCTGAATGGTTGTTATGGTTTTGTTAGTTTTGAAAACTTCAAAAATTAAAAATTTTAACTATAGATGTATTTAAATACAATCCTGTTCATAAATGCAAATTCTGTTTAAATATATTCTATATTGTAATTGCAATTCATGCAATTTATATTTACAAATTTTAGCTTTCTTTTTTATATATATAGTGTGTGTGTGTGTGTGTGTGTGTGTGTGTGTGTGTGTGTGTGTGTGTGTGTGTCTGACATGAGGGAGGTCTGGTAGGGCAATCAGAGGCATTGTACTCCAGAAGGCCGTGAACTTGGCCTTTGTGTGTGTGTGTGTGTGTGTGTGCGCGCGCGTGTTTCTTGCTCCCCCCCTACAGACTCGCCTCAGGCGCAGGAGCGCACATGTCCATTTAATCACGTGGTCTCACTCCTCTCTAAAACGGTGTGAATGTTTCTGTTCATAACCAAAGACCCGGTCCGATTCAAACAGTGCCAGAAGTGTTAATTCAGCCAGTAGCCTATTTAATCCTGTATTAATGCTCTGCCATGCAAAATGCGTCATGGTGCTTAAATCACAACACACAGAGACAGAGAGAGAGAGACAGAGAGAGAGAGAGACAGAGAGACAGAGACAGAGACAGAGACAGAGAGAGAGAGAGAGAGAGAGAGAGAGCGAGCGAGCGAGCGCTTAATGACTGATTATTTTCACTGTGGTTTGGGGGGAAAAACCATGACAGGCTGTCATGAAGATTTTAAAAATTGCACAGACATTTTGTAAGCATTTATAATAATAATAATAATAATAACTACATATGCAATTGCAATAAATTTTTTTTTCAATTTGTCTGTACATGATTTTCCTTTCATTAAAAGTTTAGAAGTAGAAGATCTTATAAAACTAGAACCATTTATTCTAACATTATTACAGGCGTTAAAGTGTAAATGGATTCATATTCTGATTTACTATTATTATTATTAGTTGTAGTAGGATTTTTGTTACTGCTTTTATAATTGTCATTGTTTTTAATGTTATTGTTATTCTTGCTGCTATTAGTAGTGGTAGTAGTAGCATTTTTGTAATTATTATTATTGTTATCATTATTATTATCGTTGTTGTTGTTTTTATTGTTGTTGTTGTTCACTGTTTGTTGTTTAAACCATTAAGTCATTTGCCAGTAATTGTATGTAATAATACATAAGTAGATTGTTACTGTTGTTGGCTGCACATCAAAAGCCTCCATGCCTCTTAGGGTAAGTGTCTAATTAACAGCATAAGTGTGTAATTAACACAGTGAATGTGTCATTAACATAATTAACAGAGTTAAACCACACAAAGGTTAACTCCACCAAGCTGCATGAACAGACCGCGGTTTATTGAGAGCAGGAGTTGTTTTATTCCTGCTCATGGCGCCTATTGTAAACAACATATTCACATTGAAATGAAATGGACCTTGGCAGTGGGACAGACGCGGGCAGCACACACACACACGCACACACACACACACTCACACTCACACTCACACATATGCATCGAGTGGCTTTGAACCCTATTCACCATATACGAGTCCCTGCGGTACACACACACACGCACACACGGATGAACAGCTCTCACAGCGGTAAGTGTGTTGATTTAAAATGTCCCTGTAATCATATATAATATCACATGAACACTACTAGTACAGAGAAGGCTTGAACGCACCTAATGTCTAAATGAACACCTAAAATGTCTAAATAAATTCATCAAACACTCGTTTATTTGTCACTTTCTTTTGTCGCACCGATTTTCCAGAAAAATGTTGCAAACAAATCCACAATATAAAGTGTAGATGTAAGGCAAAGAGGCGTTTATTCCAGCCTGTATATATATTGGACTATTAATAATTAATAATGAACAATTAATAATTATACAGTTTCATTATTTCTTCCATCAGTTGTTTTTTGAGCGTTTATTTTGACCATTTTGTCAAAAAGACCATCAAATGATTTCAAATTTCTGATAGCACGTTAAAAAAGAGAAAACAAACATAATGCAAATAATATGTTCAAACACGTATACAAAATGTTATATATG
>JAQQZR010000037.1:21352845-21393531 GCA_030068235.1 Notoglanidium macrostoma | reverse complement strand
TCTCTGTTGTTTGTGTGTGTGTTTCACACACACACACACACACACACACACACACACACACACACACACACACACACACACACACACACACATCAGGTCATTCCACGATCATCACATCATGGTGGAGAAAGAAAGGGAGGGAGGGTATACAGGGTCAAAGAGCCCAGACTCACAGGTCAGAGGTCACTGTGTTGGAGAAAGGGAGGTGAAAAAAGACTGATAAGTAGTTGTGAAAGAAGACGAGAGTGAGAAGCTGAAGATCTGAGCTGACAGCGTGTGGAGAAGAGTCGTTAAAGACACTGCAGGTGGAAATTATACGTGTGTGTGTGTGTGTGTGTGATTCTGAATGCCAGGAAGCATTTACCTAACCTTGAAAATCAAGTCACATCATTTAGCTACTCTTACTCCCACCCTGAGTCATAATCTCATGTCGGACTCATTTTATACCCTCACATGAATCATTGGATGAGCGATATTACTACTTAATATCAATATCGTAAGGAATTATGTTCTCAGCTGTCATCGGTACGGATATAATACTGTACATTGTAAGTGGACGTTAAATTATAATTCTGTCCTATGTCATATTTTAATCGTTTTATGTGCAGATTTATTATTGAATTCTGGATTCTTGGTAAATGTGTCATATCCGTTTCTGCACATTTCAATCCAAATATCATGATGTCATATTTGAAGCATATTCTTCACCCCTAACAAATCCCGTTTGGCGGCTAAGCTAAAGAAAATGGACATTTGCATTCTTCGGTTGTCCTCCCATTGCAACTCTTAGATGTTTACGTTGAACCTGTTAGACCATGTTGAACCCTTAAAGAACCAGTGTAGCTAAACGCTAGTACATGTAGCCTACTTGAAACTAAATATTAATATGTAGATTACAGTTCAACATCAGTGAACGGGTTATTTCTACTTATTTAACATTCTACTTTTCTACTATTAGTAGCATTTTTATGATTACATCTAGTCTCATCTGTCAGACCATCTGTCACCGTGCTACTTGATGAAACGTTCCAGCACCACGATCCTATAGAAACTATATATTTATTCCTAACATTAACCTACTTGACTTGACTAGTGCTTAAAAAGTGGGTTGTATTCAATTATAATAACAGACATCATTATTTTAATACGTTTCCGCTCACATCTAACATCCGTGAGTGATTGTCATTTTAGGCTGCTTCGTCTGTACTCACTTAAACTGAACACATGAGCGCGCATAGTTTAAATATTTGAAAGATGTCGAAATGTGTAACACAACTGTAATTATCATTCCATGTACTGTTGTGCTAACATGCCGTGTTAGTGTTTTATTTGAGCACTAATAGTGGTTATGTAGAGTAGAAGCAGTAGTACTGTACTTGTCCCCTTTGACTGAAGCGTTGCGGCAGATCAATCCAAAGTTCTTCTAACAGATCACTTTTAAGATGACATGGATCTGTCCGGAGGGGCGTGGTCTCTTCCTAGATGACCCTGCCCCCACGAACAGGGCACGAGGGCTCACTGAATGGTTTAATAAGGATGAAAATTGTGCAAATCATGCGCTATGGCCTTCACAGTCACTAGATCTGACTGGACTCAGTTGAACAGATTTCAACTCCAGAACCATCCTCAAAACCGACTAAGGGAATATTTTTAGGAAGAATGGTGTGCTTCCTAACGGTATTCCTCATTGCTAAGGTGTACTGAAGCTGTTATGGCAGCTTATGCTGATCTAACACCTCACTAACACGCTTTATGTTGGGTTTTCCTTTCATTTGTCACACATCTCCATGTGTCATTGTACTCTCTGAGATCGGATGACACGTTAGCAGGGTGCCCGTGTTCCCGTGCGCCACGATTTGTATCCCGCAGAGATGAAAGTTAAAAATGGCGTGTAAATCAGCTGGGAATTTATACATTCAGATGTATTAAAGATATCCATGGTGGATACATGGTTTAACATTCTTAATAAGAAATATAAAAAAGTTCAATAAAATGCTGATTTCAGTTTGCATCATTGCAACATTTGTTGTCTTGACTCTCGTAACGGGATGCTCCTTTCTGCCTTTCTAGTCTCCCTAGGTTACGGCCCCTAGCTGAAGTATTTAGTTGAGTGGTGTAGCATCCCGTGTGGCTCTCCCAGTGGAAAACAGCGATTCATTCTTATTTTATTAATAACAGTGGGATTAGTAGCATAGTATTTACAAAATATTACAACTGTGATTGTGTGACTATGAAATGCTGCAAATGTGTAAATAAGGGAGTAATTTATGTTAAGCCGTATTTCAATCTATTTATTTACAACGTACATATAAAATAAATTAACACAATAACCTATGTAATATATACCAGCACAAAATCATAGTCGTTTCTATATCTATATATGCATAACACAACTTAAATATAATATAATATAAAAAAGGCTGGACAAAAGTATTCTTAAAATAGTATATAGAATATGAAAACATATGTAATACATTACTATTGATATTATGATATAGCAGTAACTAAAAATTATTATTATTATAATTATTATTTTAACTAGTGTTGGAAATTCTCCCTAGCACTTGGGTCTTTTTGTCATTTTTTATATTATTGGAAACACTTCAGTGAAGTAATATGCCTAATGCCTAGGGTGTGTGTGTGTGTGTGTGTGTGTGTGTGTGTGGTGTTGCAGGTCTCATCACTAACCTGCCTGATGTTCACACTGTAACTGTAGTGTACTCCAGTGTAATGTGTTCAGATGGAAGTGCACTTTACTTCATAAGATTGCAGCTGTTTGTGACGGAGATTTTCTCTGTAGCTCTTTAGCACTGATTGCTGCTGAAGTGTGTGTAACTGGTCTGTCGTTATTGTGCTTGTGGAGTGTGTGTGTGTGTGTGCGCGCATGCGTACACTGCTTCTGTCTCTGCTTATCATAACAATGGCTGCGGTTAGTGTGCGCTGAACACACACACACACACACACACACACACACACACACACAAACACACACTCTCTCGCTCTCTGTTGTCACACCACACACAGTCCATGGGGCCCCTGCTTCTGAGCTTATGCCCCACTGTGTGTGTGTGTGTGTTACATTACACCGCACACTGTCTACACACATTTAATAAAGACAGACGCATAACAGAAACGTTTCACTGATTGAGTCTCTCAATTCTCATCAGATTCCTTGGCAAATATTGAGCCACACTGTGCTCTCTGAATAACAGTGTGGCAGAGAGAGAGAGCGAGTGTGTGTGTGTGTGTGTGTGTGTGTGTGAGTGAGTGTGTGTGTTTGCTGGTGGTTTGCAGCTTATCACAGAAGCCGGAGCCGGAGTCAAACAAGGGTCAACACTGTGGTATTTAGAGCAAGTGAGAATTTTAAAGATGAATCTTCAAATGGGTAGAGTGCGCCTGACACATACACACACACATACACACACACACACACACACACACACACACACACACACACACACACACACAATTATATTTAATTCAAACCATGTGCTGGTGAGATTATAACCTAATAATAAACCCCTAAAGCCCTAGTTTATTAACTATTCAGATTTCTTCAGTAAGTACAGTACAGTGAGACTAACTGATATGTATGTGTGAGGATTAGGATTTGTTTTTGGAGTTGAAGAGGTTAATCCCAGGATAATACCTCACATATTAATGAGGATATTGTTTTAAATGTAATTCACTTCTGAATAGTTATAAAACCATATATTATTACAATATGTTTTACCTGTATTTTAACATAATCTAATAAACATAATAACATGAAAATGTTTGTTCGTTTATTTAGCTATTTTCCACCTTGATGAATTAAAATGATTCGGTAAAAATGGAATATGGCTAGAGTGTGCAATATCATATTTAATCATTTAATATTTAATTCATTTTGTGCACAACAGGCACTCAATATACAGTGCTGTCTTTAAATAATTAGCTGCTGATACACATTTGTTTTGAAACCACGTTTAACTGTAACGTAGAATGATGAGAAGTGAAGAACGGCGGCTATTAGGGAACATAGATTGTGTCACCCAACCTGTTTTTTTTTTTCCCCTCTAAAGTTTGTCATTATTTCTTGCACAAGAGTCGTAACAAAGGTCTGGTATTTGCTGTAAATGTGGCATGTGTGTTTGAGCGTCTGTCGTGTCTGAACACGATGACCAAGCAAGCGACTCGAGTGCAATCCACATGCGAGTACATGGTTATTAAGCGTGAATGCACAGCCAAGCAGCGATAACGTCGAAGCTGGGAGATTGCAGACGATCACAGGAGCGGATAACCGAAGCACACATCCAGCCATGAAGAAGTGAAATCTGCTGCTGGCTTTTAAAGACACACCAGAGGTTTCAGCTCAAGACGCAAAGCTCAAGAACACGAACGCTCGTAAGAAAACCGCAAACGTGTGCTGCGCTCGTGTCTCGTGGAACAGATGAGACACAAATTAAAGTGTAACCAGAGCGATAGAAAGAGACGCAATCATGATCCTGAACATACATCATACGGTGGCAACTTAATAGCACGAAGCCAACTAAATCCCTCACAACTCAAATGACAGCTCTTTATCTTACAGCAGGTCTCAGTGACCAGAACCACACCGCCGAAGCACTTCAGAGCCAAAAGGTGGAATGTTATTGACGGGCCAAGTCATGTCACTTGACCTAAATCCTATTTTCCATCCATTTCATTTACTGATGACAAGACAGAAAGAAATAAAGTCCTTTCATGACACAACATGACAATCTTATTTTACAAATGATCAATGTTAAAATGAAAAAAAAAACAAAAACAAATTCCTGACTTTCATGCCATGTGCAGTAAACTCCGGATCGCGTATCGTATAATGAGAAACAGGTTAAATGTATTGTGCTTCATGGGCTTGAGTATTTCGGATTGATTAGCATTAAATCAAAGTTATGACAAAATGGCTACTGGTCATGTGTGGTCAACATTCACACTGCTCAGTGCAGATTAATAAATAAATACAGCACGTTATTCAGGGTGTGTGTAGCCCAGCGCTATACATAAGTGGATGCAATCATTTTTTTTCTCCCTGAAATAAATACATAAATCATGTAGCTCCAATTAAACCTTCAGTGTGCTGTAGAAGAAGATTAGAGAGGAAGTGGAAAATAGACATTTGAATTAGTGTGGCAGTTTTCTGTAATAAAAGTAGTTGCGGCAGTAGAACAGAAAATGACAAACATACCAAAAAGCTTGACGTTTTTCCAAGAAATGTACAGACTGTGGTACTTCTGATAACCACATAACTACTGATTGACACTTAGTATGTTGTGTAACAGTAATGAATGACGTTCCGACAATAACACGATGCGTTGTAGCTCTTAATACTGATTGGTCAGAGAGAGATGATTAGTTTTCTGAAACAGCAGCTCTAGCAGCAGTTTTAGCTGCTAGACGTGTCAGATTTATATTCTAATACGTTATCGTTTCTATAGTAACCGTTCATTCAGGGGGAAATGTATTTTGTGTGGTGGACGTGCCACATAGATTAGTAATAAACAGATTAAAAGTGTTGTTATTTAACAAAGTAGAATTTTCTTTCTGTCTTGTGAACTTCAACAGAATGAGGGATTGGCTGTTTATAGCTGCTCTAACGCTGCTAATAACCCGAGCTAAACGTAACTATAAATTGCTTGGCGATTATTACAGGAGAATAATCAGCTCTAGGGCAGTAGCTGTAAGTCTGCTTCAGGTTGGGCCGCATCACACCACCCTGTCATTGATTATTTTCCCATATCAGCACACCAGAGAATGTTTGCTTCCTTATTTAGGGAATAGGTTTATTCTTGTATATAGCCGTAGCACTTGGGTGTAATATTACGGTTCCATGGAGTTAGGGCCCTATTGTTTTTTTCTAAGAATCACACTGACAAAGCAACAGGATTTTTTAAAATTACTTTTATGAGCTCCACATGCTGTTTCTGGCTTCTGGTGAAAATGCTGGTGTGGTGTGTCGGGGTTGATAACATGCGGAAAGATCGTATTTTGTAAATGAGTTTTAATTGTAAAGGAGGAGATTATGTTGTCTTGGATGACAGGGACATCACCTTAATCTAAACTTACGATCGCCTGATGATTTGACAAAACCTTAGACAGTTGCACCATGTGGAGCTTCCAGAAAATGCACCTTGTACGCATGTAAAAATATTCAGAAAAAACTCCTGGTAGCATTTTATGTTAAATCCCGTGTTGTCTAGGTAAACTTTTGCAAACCTCGAATGGAAAATGCAAAATGGAATAAATGGTGCAGTTCCAAAAAAAAATCTAGCTAGCTAATGTTAGCAATACATTCCCTTAAATATCATTCTAAGGCTTGTCTTATTGTCCTTCACCCATTTCCCCCTGCTGTTTGAGTTTCAGAAAGCATGGATCATATCAGTAAAACCATATTTAATGAAACAATTTGGTCTCCACTAAAATTGTTCTTATAAAAAAATATAATTCAATATGATTTTCAAAATGTTTAGCTCCCTGAAATGTATATCAGAAGCAGTAGTTTATTTAATTATAGCTGTAAAAAAGGACACAGAGTCTCTCCTGATTCTTTGCACTTTCTCGTTTCCTGTTTCAATCCTTTTGACCCTCAGTGTGCATGTCATTTTCTTTTTTGGGGTGTGTCATTCAAGAAACACAGCAGCTTTCCATTTTCAGGTCTCACGCTTTGTTTGGCTTTCAAGGTATAAAATCTAGAATTACAATCTTTTTGTTCTTAAAAATAGTGTAAAAGCTTCTTTTTTGCTATAGTCCCACCTATTCTCTCCCTCTCTCTCTCTCACTGCCTAGCCTGACGGATTCAGTGTTTCTTTTTCTTTTTTTGTTAAGTCTTGCAGCCTTTCTCTCTCCCGGTCTCTTTCACTTTTTTTGAAGTCTCTTTCGCCTCTTGAATGGACTTAGTGTTTCTAATGGAAATGGTGCATTAAATCAGAGATCAAAGGCGAGCGTGAAGCAGAGGGGCAGCTGTCCAAACAGATGGGGGGATGGAAGGTGTAGGGGTTACTAACGCTTGAGTGTACACTGGCTGGTACAGGTATTAATACTGAATTTCTGAAACATGACATGGCAGCCGGATTTCTTCTGTACGTTTAGTTACCGTTAAAAAAAATAAAATCACTGTATGATCGTTGTTATCATAGAGAAAGTCTTGTGACTGACTGTTCAAAAACCAGTACTGCTTCTCATGCATCTGGACAGAATCATTGATATTTGCAGGAAGTGTGTGTACGCTCTTGATTGATATCTATACGGCATGCTCCATGTGAGCGCTCATCTTTGCTATTGTGCTACTGCATGTTTGCCTGCAAGCTTGAGCTTCAGTCGGCTAATACATCCGTAGCATGGTGCTAGCATCCTGCTCTGGCTTCCAGTAAGTTGCTTAGCATTTAAACTATTGATTTTCCTATAAGCACTTTAACCCTCTCCAGCAGCCAGGATCAGAAAGAGCTCAATATAACCCTCTGAATCTCAGCACAATCTGCAGTTTTACTGCAGGGTTGAGCAATTACCCCTACATGTGTGTGGGTACACACACACACACACACACACACACACACACACACATGCATGCATGTTAACTTTCTTTTTAAAACCCTATGTCATAGAAATGCCCAAAAAAACCTGTTTAAGCACATTTTCTTGAGGGACAGAACCCTACAACAGACTGGTTCTATATCAGAAAGGATATGGAAAAAGCAAACAAAAAGATTCTTTAAAGATTTCTATTTTCTAAGAGTGTGTTAATTTTTGAATACAGGTTCTGGGTATTCCAATAAAAATGATTGCCTATAACATGGAGATCGTTCCAAACACTTAATGCATATACTCTTAGACAAAAAGGATTCTTTAAGGGTTCCTTGGATAATTCTAAACTTTGTTCTAAGATTCTACATGAAACCTCTAAGGATATCTGGAGGACAAGCTAAGAACTTTAAGCAGTATATATTTCTGAAGATAAAACCCCTTGACTGTGTTTGCTAATTGCAAACTTATTGCAGATGGCAGATGTAAAGGACCTGACAAGGAGAGGTATTAAGTAAAGAGATTTTAGTGATTCCAAGAAACTTTCCTCATGTAATATTCAGCTTTCAGTGATGCAGCTTTGCAAAGAGCTATTGATTGCAGTATAGTGATTTCTGTCTTCTAACCCATTGGTCTTCCCTCTCTCTCTCTCTCTCGCTCTCTCTCTCTCTCTCGCTCTCTCGCTCTCTCTCTCTCTCTCTCTCTCTCTCTCTCTCTCTCTCTCTCTCTCTCTCTCTCTCTCTCTCTCTCTGTGTCTAAACATATAAAGTCACATTTTCAGATCACATTATAAGATCTATGATTTTACTCATCTGTATTTGTTTAAATGGCATTTATTTTGTATATGACATGTTTATGATGGGTGATCTGTCTAAATGATTCTCATTTAAACATTATTTTTATTTTAATATGAAAAGAAATTACTCATACCCCCTCCGCACCTCTCTTTCTTTCTGTATAGGTCTGGGTGGGATGAGAATGTCCAGTGACTGGGAGGATGGAGTGCTGTGACTCTGTCTCAGATGACGGAGCCTCTGGCCCTTGTATAAACCAGCCTCCAGGGATCTGCAACCCACCATCTTCCATGCTACTTCTCCTACAGAGAGAAAACACCTCTCATCTGAACTCAGCAAGCCCACCCAACCAGGGTGAACCACAGTGGAGGAAAGAAGAGAAGGGGCAAGATAAGGGAGAAAGGGCTTTTGGAGATGGACATGAAGAGGAGGAGGGGATTGACAAACAAGTTGATGATTGTACTGTGGGTGACGTTTTAGAGCGAAGAGGAGATATAAGAGAAGAGCAGGATGAGTTGGGTGATGAAGCTGATGAGGTAGAATGTCAGATCATCTACCAGGCTGATGGTTCTGCTTACATCCTGGAGAGCCAAAGTCAACTGCCATGCAACGTGGTTCCATCCTCATCTCGTCCACCTTTTGTTAACACATGCCATTTCTCTTCTTCCCAAAGCTCTACCTTGAAAAGCTTCCATGTCTTCCACCCTAAGAACTGGTGCCATCTGACTGGCGATATTCTTGCTTTGCTGACCTGCCAATCCAAAGATAGAGCTCCTGCCAGAACGGGTTCTTCTGAAGCAGAGCTGGCACCGCTTGGCAAAGAGCAACCCAACCTGGTGTGCTTTTTGTGTCGCATGTCATTCAGTCGCATGCATGCTTTTAGAGGTCATGTTTCACAGCACCACAGTATCATTCTTACCACAGAGGAACAGCAATTGCTCTCGCTTGAGCACACCTGCTCCATCTTGCAGCCTGTAGGCCCCAGTAACCACCCACTCCTAGGCTTCCTAGAACCAAAAACTAGCAATGTGCCATCCCAGTTGACACCCGCAGATTTAGGGCACAACGTGGTGGCCATGCTAAGTCAGGACGACAGGGAGCACCTCCAGATCACTGAGCCAGAACTCCCTCTTCAGCCCTCTCTACCCAGAGTCCCCCTTCCTACCTCAGTGCTGAGCCCTGCCAAAGACCCTTCAACCCTGGGCAGAGAGGGCCCACAGAGGAGCAGTGATGATGGTGGAGGTAGCAGAGAAGGAAAGGGGAGGTCGAGTTCAGAGGTAATTTCCACTGCGAAGGATGGTGCGAGCGGTATTAGCAGCAGTGGTAGACAAGGGCACATTAATGACCTGGCTCTTTCAAACCAAAGCAATCCCAAATCTCCCAACTCTGTCACAGTAGCAACCAGCTTTATGAACAACACCAAATCTCTCACAGACTCTGAGTTAGAGTGCGGAACAAGCTTTAACTGCCACGGCCCTGCTCCAGTATCCTCTACTGTGCAAACCTCGTCCACAGTCACTACTCCAAAAGAATTTTCTAACCAAGAGAGTGCGATGGAAATAGAACCAAATAACCTGTCAGAGAAGGGCAGTGCCATGGCAAAAGAACCAAATGGCAAGCTGTGCAATGACAACACGCCAGATGTCACTAACTCTGACCTACCTAGTAATCATAGCAATTCTCAGTCACCCACTGTCACCCCTCCTCTTACCCGGACTATCAAACCTCAGTTTGAGGATTTACAGGTGGATGTTGGGTCTAGAGGAAGCTTGTCTGCTGGGGGTGAACAAGATTTTGTTATTGGGCGG
Source organism: Notoglanidium macrostoma (assembly GCA_030068235.1). Classification (NCBI taxonomy): domain Eukaryota; kingdom Metazoa; phylum Chordata; class Actinopteri; order Siluriformes; family Auchenoglanididae; genus Notoglanidium; species Notoglanidium macrostoma. Next base: position 21,383,390 of record JAQQZR010000037.1, on the reverse strand, counting down.
GACACTGTCCAGGGATCTTCTTACTCTTTTGGGAGCCAAGTAAACATGACACACTCGCGCAACTCCTGCAAGACTCTGAAGTGCCCCAAGTGCAACTGGCACTACAAGTACCAGCAGACTCTCGAGGCTCATATGAAAGAGAAACACCCAGACTCTGAGGATGGGCAGTGTCCATATTGTGCCAGTGGGCAGAACCACCCACGCCTGGCTAGAGGGGAGACTTACACCTGTGGGTACAAGCCTTTTCGTTGCCAGGTGTGCCAGTATTCCACCACTACCAAAGGCAACCTGAGCATCCATATGCAGTCAGATAAACACCTCAACAATATGCAGAATTTGCAGTCACAGACACGTCCAGATGCTCCAGCAGTCCAGCCTAACCCCCTGTCTCACACGCAGGTCTCCACCCAGACCCCCTCCCCATCACCTTCAAAAGTACAGGGACGTGCATCATGGCGGTGTGAAGTATGTGACTACGAAACCAACGTAGCACGGAACCTTCGCATACACATGACCAGCGAGAAGCATACACACAACATGCTCCTTTTGCAGCAGAACCTGGCCCACATGCAGCGACAGCACCGGCAAAATGCTGCCGAGCTCTACCCGTACTGCCAGCCCCAGACCAGGCTTCCTGACCCCATCGGTGTGATACAGCCAGGTGGAGAAACCATGCAGGAGTCTACCCGGAAGCCAGTAGATGAAAACCCTCCGGAGGCACTTTTTGAATGTGCACTGTGTGGGCATTTTTCCTCAGACAGCTTGGTTGCTCTTAGTCAGCACCTGGCCACGCAACGCTCGCTTCCTGATGCTGACTGGAGAGGCACAACCGGTGACGCCCACCTTTGTCGGCTATGCCATTATGCCACACCTCTGAGGGCCAACTTCCAGTTGCACTGCCAAACAGACAAGCATCTACAGCGCTACCAGCTAGCAGCACACCTTCAAGAAGCCAGCAGACGCCATGGAAAACCAGAGGAAGAGGAGGAGTGGATGCTCAGGTGTGTTGCTGCTGGTGTCCAGGTGCAACTGAGGTGCAATGCATGCAGTTACGAGGCCAATAGCATGGAGAAGCTGAAACTACACACGGTGAACTCGAGACACAAAGCCAGCTTGAGACTATACAAGGTAAATTCTTCTCAAGTTCATCTCAGAATGTGCATTTTAACTGTAACAGTGTTTGTAGTGCACTCTTGGGTTCTTGGGCTTGCACCTCAGGGGGAATCTTTAATGGTTAAATGTAGAACCCAACAACAGAAGAAATCTCTTTCAAAAAAGTTTCCAAGTATAACCTTGTTTAGAATTTAGAAAGCTTGAACCATTAACCATCCAGACAACCCTTGAGGAATCTTTTTTCTAAGAGTCTATTGCTAAACAATTCGATTGGCATTTTTCTTTTTCCAGGAAGTAAATACTTCATGTTGACAAGCCACCCAGTTCTAGAAAGTCACACTATCAGAATAGTCAATAACATTTTAACATATTATTGTTACTGTAGTAACAGCTAATTTACAGGACGCAAAACATAACCTATGACTAATGATAAACTGATTAAAAAAGTGTTGTTATTTAACCAAGAAAACATCTAATTGTTGATATGGTAACATATTTCTTAATGAGATGTTTATTAAACTTGGTGCATTCTGATTTCTCTGTAACATCTCAAGCTGCATTTTTTGTCTTATTAATGTCAAGTGAAGGAAAAAGAGAGGCTGGTGAGGGAACAGCCATTTACATATGCTATAACATAAGTGATAGCAGAAAATAATAACTTACATTGCCTCAACATTAAACTGAACTATAAACAGATCAAATTTGCCACATGTTCTTTAATTAACAAAAGTAATCATTGGCAAATGTCTGTTGTATAAGTGGAAACAAACTCTTTGCGACATGCTGTTATAGGAGATTTATTAACTTCGTGGTAGTAACAGTGGGAACTTCACATCAAGCTGCATCACACCATCAACCACACCACTGGTTATTTTCCTGTAACAGCATCACACAGTGAATGGTTCCTTATTTGTGTTGCAGTTTTTGTGCTCTGCACCAAGAGTTATCAACTGCTAGGTTTCTGTTGTCAGATTGACCTCAATCTATCACATGAATAAAAGTCTATATCAGACTGGTTGATGATGGTTTCACTGCAGAGTCAGTCATTTTTGGGGTAAAATATATGTTAACTGTCAGCTGCTGCTTCACACCAGACAGTGTTTTACATGTGTTTGTCACTCCTATCATCAAGCCCCAACCTGCATATGTCCACATTCTCTGCTGTATAGCCATCTCTAAACAAGTAAACTGGAATTTTGCCTCTTATGAACTTGTTATCTGTAAAGTTAAGACCTTCTTTCTCATTCATGGGACTGCAGGGACAAGCTAAGCGAGCTGAGGATGAAATTGTGATCTTGCCCTCAGGCCTCTGTGGTCTGTTTAGTAATGGAGATTGATGGTGTGTTATTTTTCCCTCCTGCTAATGTGACCCATTAGCCCAGTACATATCCAATGAGTTTAGTGTTTGGTAAAGCAAGCGAACTGGTCTTTCTCTTGGTGTGTGACTGTGGTTTAAAGAACAAACTGTTTTTGGCAACCCGTAGAAGACACTGTAATGCTTGGATTGTTGGATTCTAATTAGCTAAATTAGCACTAAATTTATGTACGGAAGCAAAATATGTTGGTCAAATGTTGGTTTTCATCAATACGTACACATTAGGTGTGCTTTTGAATGATTTAAAAAGTGAATGCTGGGAAGTAAAAATAAAAAGATTTTATGGGGGTTACATTAGAAAGATGTATATGGGTCAAACTGGGTTATATTATCATTACATATCGGCTGCAACAAGGTTTGGGAGGTAATTATTATAAAGTGAAAAGTGCAATGTGACGTAAGATGAGTGTGCTGTGGTTTTGTGGGTTTCCTATCATTTTAATGCATTTCACTCAAATTAGGACATATGATGCTGACAGATTAAAAATACTGAGGTCTGTTTTTTTTTTTTTTTCTTTTTTTTTTTTTAAAGCTCTTCAGCAGAAAAATAAGTAACGTCTAAGCACGTACACTATGATTCGTACCTTTTTAGACAGTCAGTTTTCAACTATGTTTATGTTGCCTGCTTATGTTACTGCCTCTGCATAGCTTGTTCACTGTATGACTGATGCATATGCAGAGATACTGGTATATATAGTAATGCTAGGTAGTTGAATATGAAATGGTGAGCCTTTGAGAAGATTTGTATTTATTAGTGTAGTTTGTTCTGTTGGTAAAAATATGAATAAACGCACATCAGTTAACAAGCGCCTGACCAGCCCATCACTCTTCTTTCCTTTCTCCGCAGTACTTGCAGCAGTTTGAGGGAGCCGTGTCTGACGGTGGCTCTCTGCACTGTGTGCTGTGTGATTACTCCACCCAAAACAGCCTCAGTCTGGTGCAGCACACCAATTCGTTGAGCCACCAGAGAGGGGAGGGTCTCCTGAGACTGCAGCGAATCCAGAACGGCCTCCAGGATGAAGAGGAGGAGCTCAGCGCCATCTTTGAGATCAGAAAGAATCATGCTAAAGATAACGGTAAGATTGGGACATGGACAGGTTTCCAGCGATTCCTCAGTTCATTTTCAAATATGTCAAATATGTGTTGAATATATAATTAATAAGTAGCATAGTTTTCAGCAAGAATTATGAACATTCCTAATTTAATTTAGTATATTTGTTTGAATAGAGTAAAGAAAGGTGTTTTGGGATAATCATATGACAAAACAGCAAAAATAAAAACCAATTAACAAGTTGCACATTCTTATATCTATATTATTATACTACACGTTTTGTAAGTTGCTCTAAGCAAGTCTACCAAATACACTATAAGACATATGTAAAAGTGTAAATTTTCCAATATTCTGATTATCCAAATATATTTCAGTCATCTTTTACATTTTTTATTGTTATTTCCACATTTTCATCACCATAAACACTAATGTTTCATTTATCAAAGAGTACAGATTATAAATTTTTATTTCTGTTGTATTTCCACAATGCTACAAAGACAGCTGATAAATTTCTATTCAAACGGTATTTGTAAAAGTGCTGCTCATACAGCTGTGGCACTTCATGCTTTCAGAATTGAGTGTCACGTACATAATAGTGGAAGTGATGCTCAGTCTCAGTGATCAAAAAGTATGTGTTTGTGTTAAAAAATCCACACAGTCTTGATTCCACGTTTTGACCTTGCAATACACAAAGTAAGAAAATGGACACTGTGTGTGCCTCTCAAATCCACAGCCAGGCCTGTCGGTGTAGCGTGCAGTTCAGGTACTGTACCAGATTTGTCTTATGAATATTTTATCTGGCATTATGAGGTCATACAATTACAATAAAATGTCAGCCATTGTAAGCTTATTATGCTGGTCTATAGCATGTTATAAATGCATTTATATCATGTCATAATTCAGGAATAAAACAATCCTGTAGATTGGGTTATTTAAATTTAAGTATGTTTTTCATTTTCATAAATTATGTATTGTTGCCAACCAAAATATTGAAAATAAGGTGATTTATTGTATTGTAGCTCTATAGACCAGCCCTAGTTGGTCCCCCATGTTGTAGTGCTGCTTCTTTGGGTGCATCTGTAAAAGATGGCAGAACGGTGACGGGGGAGGGGCCCAGAGACAAACGGAAAGCTGGATGTAAAGAGAACAAGAGAGCGTGTGGTTATTTACTGTGGGGTAATTGACAGGAGCGGGTGGTAGAGTCAATTAGCATTTGGTTCCAACCCCAAATCGGATTCGACTAATGGCTTAAACAAAAGCTCAATCCCTGCGTTCGGACAGGAGAGAGAAAGTGGGAGTGAATGGGAGTGAGAGATTTTTGTCGAGAATGGCAGGAATTGATTGTGTTAATTCATCTGCCAATAATCAGACTTGTTACATCCTCACTGCCCAGAAGGAGGCCTTACCAGGGGCGGCGTCCAGTCAATGCAGCCGATAAAGGCCTCACCTACTAATGAGCAATGAGTTAATTAATGCTATCTAATTAATCTCTGAAGGAAAAAAGAAGGAGAAAAGAGCTCAGGAGAGAGTCACTTATGGCCTAATACCTGTAGAAGTGCACATGGTGAGGTTTGTTTCGATTTGTAAGATTTCAGTCTTTCTTAATGTGTTTGTTTTTTAATTATTTTTCTTTAAGGAGAAGCTTCCAATAAGGTTCACTTTAGACACATGAAAGATGCACAAAAATAGATTGTTATAAGAGAACAAATGTGCCATGTAAGCACTTTATCCTGGTCTGGGTCACACTGGATCCGGAGCGTGTTCCGGGAACGGACAGAAGAATAGAGAAGTTCGTTTTTTTCCAAGATAAAACCATATTCATAGGGGTTACCACCACATTATGGATAGCTTTTGCACAATATGGACAATATTGCAATTATATTTGCTTTCACTTAGTGTTCTTTTGACCAAAAGTAGTGTTTGTTCAGTGATGGTGATCATGTGGATGCTGTGTGTGATTCATCAAACTCTCACAATAACAGGCATGTTAAATGGCTGTGGGAGGTAAACTCACCACATGGCGATTTGTTCAGTCATTTGTTCGAGGTCTCATTTGCATATTACAGCCTTCTTGATGCCAGTAATTGAAAAGCCAACATTGCTGTAACCATTAACAAATAAAAGCCCTAATGCTAGCTTTATTTCTTGCCAAAAAATCCTCAAAGGGATCTGGCGATGTTCCCAGAGCATCGGAATGTCCCTTTTTTTCTAAGCAAAATGCTTGAAAATAACAGCACAGTGATGACATAATGAAAGAAAACCTTTGGCTTGCATTTCCATGTGACTCCAGTGTGTAAAGTGAAAGCTGTGATAAGTGACTGGCTTTACCGAGTCTCTTAGTGAAGCGGCGGCTGAATAAACAGCGCTGGAGAGGATCACTGTGCCTCAATGGCTCACTATTGATCTCTGTAAGAACACCAGGGCATTTCCTAATTTGTAATCAATATCGGATCAATGCCGCAGAGCATTTGTATACCGATCCCCGAGCCGAGCAGGAAGTGCTGATGAGGTGTGTGCCGCCAGTGCGTATGGAGTCTGTTAGCACGTGTGAGTGCATTTTATCACTTCATTATTGGCCAGGCTGACCTCATCGCCCCGATGCGGATTCATTTGCTCTTTATTTCTTTCTTTCTTTTGTGCAAAATGGAAACAAGCCAAAAGAACTGCACGGCTTTGATTATGGAAGTTTAATCAGTCCGGACGTTTGTTTTTATAGCCAGAGAAATTAGATCTCTTTTGTTGCTGGGGGTTTTTTTTTTCAGTGGAGGAAAATTGCTTTGCAAATTCTCTGCTAATGATCTAAATGGTGGAAATATGAAACATGCATTGTGCTAAGTGATGATAGCTGCACATCATTATCACCACATTTGAAAGAAATTACTGTCACTTGCTTTGTATTTCATCAGAAAAGATATTAAATACAGTCTGAACAGGCGTGAATTAACTGCTATTAACTAATTCTCTTGAGTGCGTCCCATTTTGTAGAAATTCAACATACGCCCTTTTTTTTAAACTTCTATTTCTCTTAAATTTGTATTTCTTATCACCCGTTTCAACTACAAATGAATTCACTTCTGTTGGTCATTGTATTTTGTTCAACTAAAAGAATCCACCATAAAAGACTAAACAAAAAGCGAATCATATTTGTGAGCAAGAGCGAGTGTGTGACGTGTCCAGCAGAGCATTCATAAACAGAGCGGATTTGACTCTTTCAGATTATGTGTCCTGTGTTTATGGCTGTGTAGGTCTGATAGGAAATCAATAGCACGGCTGTCAGGATAATTGGTGTTCAGCTGGCCTCTCCCTCGGCCCGTCTTTCTCTTTGTCATAATCAGGCTCTCTGTGAACTGCTAGCGGATCTCTCAGCTGCGCTTTGATTGGTCTGTTATGACAGCCCTCATGGCTTTTTGTCTCCTCTGGCTTGGCCGACTCTAATCCTCAAACACCTACCCAAATCAGCTCTTCCCCTCTCCTCCCCTCCCCCACATCCATGAACAATCACTGCGCTAAAGAAGCAGAAAGCCAGAAAAAGCAGGCGAGAAGGGGCTGACGGAGAGAGAGAGGGAGGGCTGTGGGGAGGACGGAGTGAAGTGCATGTCCTGAGGCGCTGTGTCTTGTCCTCTTTTAGACACTGCAGAAAGCACAACAGAGTATCGTTCTGTCCTCTTTTGTGAAGGTTTGGCTTTCAGCTGTGGAGGCATTATGAAACGAAATACAGTGGCAGAGTAGTGAACAATCTGTGTATGCGCTTTTTAAATGCTGCTAAGCCTGTTATGCCATTTTCAAACGATTTAACAGTTCTTCCAATTTGTGGAGTGAAATGCACTGAGTGAGTGACCCTCGTGACCTCGTGTAGCATTATCTCCCTCCTGTGACTTTTAAACCCCCTTCAGTCAGATGGAGCTGCTGACATCACGCCAACAGAGCTTCTGCTTTTCTTTCGCTTCATCCCTTTTTTTTTTATCTCTCGTCTCTTCTCTTTCGCTTTTGAATGGCATTTGTAAAGCAGTCACTTGTCTAGATAATTTTCTCTTGTACCCTGTGTGTGTCAGTGTGTGTGTGTGTGTGTGTGTGTCTATGTGTTTGAATGGCTTATGTTGAATCTGATGTAGACCCTGATAGCGTAGACTGACCCCTATAGGTTAAAATGCGATCTCACACTCCCGCAACAAAGACAAAGAAAGTCCAAGATACTCTTTGACAAAACGGATGACCTATTGCCAGTTTTTTTAATTAGATTTCACAATTAAAGACACTAATAAATACAGTGTGAAACTGTACTCAAGTTAGATTGTGATCAACACCCTTCCCCCCCCCCCCCCTTTTTTTTTCTTTCTAGGAGACATGAATGAAATGGAGTCACCCACTGAGATTATCTCTGACCAGGCAGACCAGACCAAACACATAAGCAGAGAGGAGGAGAAAACGGGTCAGAATGAACTCCCGAGTGGCTTTTCTTCCTTGCGTACTTCTAACTCTGATAGTACAAAATATTTTCGAAATCTGAGAATAGATTCTTCATCGGTAGTTCCAGAAAATGTGATGAGATTCATATCAAAAGTGTGTGTGTGTTTTTTTTTTTCCTCCTTAGAAGCACCCATGCATGGAGATAAGAAACAGAATGAGCCGTCTGTCAGTCCCAAGCGCTCTTCATCTGGAGACACGGATGACTCCATATCTGCAAAACGCCCTCGAGCACAGGAAGAGATCTCCTCAGAGCAGGTATATTGAATTTCCTGCCCCTAAAAAATGATTATGAATCAGTGTTTCATGACACTTTTGTCATGAGAGCGTTCATTGAATCAAACATCCCAGCTTTCTCTTTCCTTTTCTCTCATTTCTCTCTCAGGTCCGCCAGTGCCCGTTCTGTCGATTTTGTCACACTGATCTCGGTCGTCTGAGGAGTCATGTAATGATCCAGCATGCTGTGCAGCCCACTCTCCGCTGCCCGCTGTGCCAGGACACGCTGCGCAGTGTCGCGCTGATGCGCTCTCACCTCACACACCTGCACAGTGTCACTGCAGACTGCACGCAGAAACTCATTAACGCGGTGAGACACAGTGACAGAGCCATGGGAAGATACAGCCAGCATGCGCCACAAATATATTGTTTTAACAGATGATGACATGCTTATGTGTAACTAGTTAAACTCAGGGTTTTTGTGCGGGTGTTTATATAAATGGGTCACAAATACTAGGCATAGGATGCTCCGTCTGTTTCACACATGGTCTGTAAACAAGTAATTATAACGAAAAAGCGTAAAAGTAGACATAGTAATTGGGGCAAAGAGGACTTAAGCAATAAAACACAAAGAGGTGGAGACTGGAACAGGAAGTAAAAGTAAATGGCTCTGTCACTATGACAACCATGAAGCACAGCAGGGGGAACCAAATCGTGACAAAATGGGTTTTAGGTTGCATTAAGACATTTTCATTTCAGTCCAAATGACCCATGGACAATGAAATGTTCTGATCAGAAAGGCATAGACACAATACAAAGCTCTTGATGGTTCTCCACTTTAATGTCTCTTTTAAAGGTATTCAAGTTTACATTATAGTTCTCTTATTGTTATTGCAATGCACTGATGCATAGTTATATCTCTAATTATTGGCCTCCCCTTTAAGAGAATGGACAAAAAAAAAATTGTACAAGATAAACATTACACACACCTGACCCCAAATATGCATCAAGGCAAAGCAGAAATTTTAGCTGGAGACAAAGTCAGTATTTTGGCTCTGGATGTCCACATATACAAATTTATGAATTTAATTGAGCTTCAACACAATTGCATTTTATTTGTATAGCATTTTGAACAATAGACATTTTGACAAATATATGTTACAGAAATCAAGACATAGATTACGATCCCTAATCAACAAGCCATAAGCAAGAGTGACAAGGACAAACTCATCATCTGAGACAACATGTGCTTGAAATGTTCTGCGTAGAGGGTTTAAGATGTTCTTCATGCCTCTCCAACTTGACTTTTCAAGATGAGACTCGGTGATAATGTCTCCAGGGCAGGCTTCACCAAATAGTAAACTTATTATAGAAAAGGGATTCAATAATCTTAGGACAACTTTTACAGAAAGAGACAGGATGTTGGCTGTATGTGGCAAAAGTACACAAAAAAACATTTTTTTTCTTATTCAGTCATTTTAAACAGGCACTCATTAGTACATTTATATTTGTTAATAAGATATACTGTGAAATATGTAAGCTTAACTGGAACTACCTAATCTTATATTTTCGCCTATGAGCTTTTCATCCTTTATTTATTTATCTGCTTTCTCTGCTTTGTATATTCATTTTTCATCTCTTCCCACCCTGCATCATTTCTCCATGCTCCCCCCCTCCTCCTCCACTGAGATAGGGTAATGAAAATAATTGAGCTTCATTAGTCCTGATCCAGTGCTAGGTGGTTCTTGTTACGAACTGTGCTTCCCAATTATGTGCTTTAAATTAAATGTGACCTTGAGAAGGTCTCTGTGCTTGGCTTCTATCCTCTAATGAAGCATCTTCCTGAAATGGTGGGCTTTGTGATGATAATGGCAGCCATTTTGTTTTGTTGTGTGCCCCTCTAGCGCTTGGTCTGTATTTCACTCTGCCTCACAGATACATTGATTTCCACAATTTAAAGCCGAGGGGGTAAATGATAGGCCTATTTGGACCAGAGATGTCTAAAGACATTGTTATATACTAGGAAGGGCTTCCTATTACACTTAACCTGTGAACTCTGTTAAGTGTCGCTCTCGTGACCACAGTTCTATTGTGATGTCTAATTGAGGGTGTTTTTTCACTGCGTAGTCAAAAACAAGAACTGGTCCAAACGAGAGCCAACAATAGAGGGGTTATAGTTCAATTTCAGCTAACTTGAGTGCCTAGAACAGTGACAGTTATGACAGTAAAAACAGCAGCGTTATCATTACAGTGTGCTTTATTTTACCATTGACCAAGTCTACCATTTTACCAAGTCTTCTGTGTGCTGGAATATGTATTGTATTTGTAAACACTATTAGTTGAACATTTAAAAACACACAATGGTTCACAGAGGTTAAAATTAAAGTGAAAATTTATTACGATTTTTCTGTACAAAAATGTCCTTGTATGCATAAAGGAAAAAGTAACAAAAAGATCAAATCCCCTACTCCTCTATTTGTGAGAATGACTTTTACACGTAATCTCTTTTATATTGTCATAATTTATTATGTTGTTGTTGTAACTTATATAGTTTAAGCATAAATCTTCTAACTAGTGTGGCCAGCCAGAAATCGATAATTGTTTGATTTAATGCTGATCAGTGAATGACACGTTCTTCTGTGCGATTGATACTCATTGTGCAGGTTAAATTTATAACCATGCTAAGAGTGGCACTGTTTTATTATACATATAAAGAAGCAGACAAACAGAACTTTCCTGATTTTCCATTGTAGTCAGCATAATGTGAATGTTATCAGACGCAATGACTAAACTGTTTGGTGGAAAAGTTATCTATGATTCTGGCTATGGTACATCCCAAGCCACATTCTAGTAAACATTGTGGTAGGGTATTCTGACATAATAATTATTCCAAGATGATACTGCCTAGCTGGCTACAATGGATTTCTAGCAGAAAACAGCACAGCACTTTTCAGTAGCATTGTATGTCTGTGTTTGGAGGTACTCGTGGTATCCTGGCAAGCAGAGTAAGCAATTTTTATTCTATGGGTAATGACAATAATGATCACATTTTTGTTACTGTATCAGTACTACTCAGTAGATAAGGTCCAGCTGGGCCAGTCTTTAACAGATGCTAATTAAAAATGAACAAAAAGTGCAGTTTCTTTTCTAGTAAGTTATATTACATCACTAAGCGATCTTACACTGTTCAGTCTTAATGGACAGATGTTCACCTGTTCCTGTTCCTGAAGACGTAATAGGATAATTACATGGTATAATTCACAGGTAACGCTGAAGTTACTTTAATGCCTGGCAAGCATTTACATTTTTTTTTTTCTCCATCTCGTTCAGGTGATTGCTTCCGATGTGCTACCAGAGAAGATGTTCCTACCAGTGCCAGACTCTAATACACAGCAGACAAAGGCAGATTCCAGCTGCAATGGAATAAAAAGACCTGATGGTAAATAGAAGTCCAATCTCAACTTTGGTGATTAAGAGCAAGCAATGCTGCTTCACTGTGAGAGTGTAGTGGAATTTAACAACAAAAAGATATTGACGAGCAGCCTGTGCATGCCATCCCGTGCATTTCCAGTTCCTGCAAATAATATTTTTAGTGTTAAATGTTCATGTTGTTAGGCATATTGGTAAGTGAAAAATTTTATTTTACATTTGACCCTATAAGTATTCAAGCATATTTTTTGTTACGTGCTCCAAAATATCAGACTTAAGCATGAAATGAAAGTTCAGAGTTTGAGGCATTTGTTTAGATACTTGAGAATTCATTCTACTATCAACAATAACATAATGATAAAACTTACCTGAGCCAGATCTGCTCTCAATGTGCTTTTTCTAAGTTAAAGGATTACACCTTTTAAACTCTTTTATTTTGTTTAGTAGAACAAGGTGAAGATGAAGAAGAGAGAGTTACCACATGTCAACCAGAGATAGCAAAAACACAAAAGCCGCCCTTAGAAGATGCCGAAGCCACGAAGGAGAACAATGCTGCTTTCCCTTGCTGGCAGAAAGGCTGTAACAAAGTCCTGACATCATCTAGTGCCCTCCAAACACACGTCAACCACTGTCACAGCCAAAGACTTCAAATGCCAATTTCTGATCGCCATGTCTACAAATACCGTTGCAGTCAGTGTAGCCTTGCCTTTAAAACTGCTGAAAAGCTGCAACAGCATTCTCAATATCATGCCATCAGGGCTGCCACTATGTGCTGCCTTTGCCAACGCAGCTTTCGAACAATACAGGCCCTGCAGAAGCACTTAGAGACTAGTCATCTTGAGCTTAGTGAGATCCAGCTGCAACAACTCTGTGGCAGTCTGTTGATGACTGAAGACCTCTTAGCCTCTGAAGACCAAGGACTCGATGAAGAGCAAGGGAACTTTGAGGAGGAAAAGGTGAAAGAAGATGAAGAAAGTGACCTGGAGGAGAAAATAAGTCAACCTGACAGTGTATTAAGTTTAACTCGAGAAGATGCTGAACACAGTCCAAAGCCTTCAGTTGTGCCTCTGAGAAAAGGGCCGAACCTCTCAACAGAGAAATTCCTGGATCCTTCAAGACCTTTCAAATGCACCGTGTGCAAGGAATCTTTCACACAAAAGAACATTCTCTTGGTGCACTATAACTCTGTATCACACTTGCACAAAGTGAAGCGTTCAGTACAGGATTCTTCAGCTGCCTTGCCAGAGTTTGTTAGCAGCAGTGCTGACCACAAACCCTTCAAATGTAGCATTTGCAATGTAGCATACAGCCAGAGCTCCACTTTAGAGATTCATATGCGGTCTGTACTACACCAAACCAAAGCTCGTGCAGCCAAACTTGATTCATCAGCCAGTAGCTCAACTTCTGTTAATCCCTTGCTTCGTAAAGTAGTTTCAGATAATGCAACAGCTAGCTCCCTTATAGTTTTGAAGCCTACAAATGCTATGAACAATGCAAGTGGTACTTCTTCAGCTCTTGACCAGATTCAATTAAAGCACCAACAGAGCAATGAACACAGTCTTGTATCATCAAGCCAAACTATTAGCATTTCTTCACATTCTGAGGAGAATAAAAAGAAACCAATGGTGGATTTAATGTCAACAACAAATCAACATAAATTGTTACAACAGCAGCAATTACAGCAACAGCAGTTAGTACAAGCTCAAGCACAGATCCAACAGGAGCTACAAAAGAAAGCAGCTCTTCTTCAGTCCCATTTGTTCAATCCAGCACTTCTTCACCATTTCCCCATTACAACAGATACTCTCCTTCCCCTACAGCAGCAACAGCAGTTGCTGCTTCCATTTCTCATTCCAGGAGGAGAGTTTCAGATTAGCCCTGAGCTAAATCTAAAAGGCTCCGAGTTAAACCTCAGCAAAGCAAAACCGGTAGCACCTGAAAATTATTCTGAGCCATCCCAGCAGGGTAGCCGTATCTCTTCTTGTAAACAGCTACTGAAGGGAGTTGCAGCTAGCTCTTCCCACCAGTCTGTGTCTCAGAATCCCAAGGACAATATTCATATTCCTCAACAAGCTGATGGACAGATATTCACCTCTGATTCTCAGATTCATAAAGGCATGGATGGAAACAGTAATAAAGAAACAAATGAGTTACATAAACCCACCTCACACAATAATATTGATGATTTCAAAGCACAAGATGAGGTTGAGCATGAGGATGAGGTTGAGGATGAGGATAATGGAGAATTCTTCACAGATTTTATTCCACCAAGGGTAGCTCATGATGCACCTGGAAATGTTTCAAAAGCTTTGCTGGAGAACATAGGGTTTGAGTTAGTCATGCAGTTTAATGAAAATAAGCAGCAGTTTCAGAGAACTCAGCCTGAGGTTGTGCCAAATGGACAGTTCAACACCAAAGAGCAGCATCATTCAGATTCTGCTGGGAAGCTAGAGTGTGAATCCTGTGGGAAGCTTTTTTCAAATGCATTAATACTAAAGAGCCATAAAGAGCATGTTCACAAATCTATTTTGCCAATACAGTCAGTAGAGAAATTTGCCAAAGACTACAGAGAACAATATGACAAGATTTTTCCTTTTACTCCTTCAACTCCTGATGATTCTCCCTCTTTGCCTTCCCCTGCTTCACCTCCACTCCCTCCAACAGATCCAACTCAACAGAAACCTGTGTCATGCATTCCTGCCTCTACAACCACATTTACTCCCCCTGCTGTCTCACCTCCACAACTCCCATTAGCTCCAATCCCCTTACCCATTGACTTGCCACTTTTCCCCCAACTCCTCATGCACCCCATTCCCCTTCAAGCTCTGCCCCCTCAACTGCCTGTACATCTACCATCTGTCGATGGTGGTCTCACATCTGACTTAGCCCAGCTTTATCAGCAGCAGTTAACTCCTTCTATGGTGCAACAGCAGGGTAAAAGACCTCGAACGAGGATCACTGATGATCAACTAAAAATTCTGCGGCAATACTTTGACATCAATAACTCTCCAAATGAAGACCAAATTCAAGAGATGGCAAACAAATCTGCCTTGCCAAATAAAGTTATAAAGCACTGGTTCAGAAACACACTATTCAAGGAGCGCCAGCGCAATAAGGACTCCCCATATAACTTCAATAACCCACCCATAACAACATTAGAAGATGTCAATGTGGATTCCAGGCCATCGTCTCCTGAACTTCCAAGACAAGAGTTTTCAGGAGGGAAGAGGTCTTCAAGGACCAGGTTTAGTGACTACCAGCTAAGGGTCCTTCAAGATTTTTTTGATTCAAATGCTTACCCTAAAGATGATGAATTTGAGCAACTCTCAAACCTACTCAATCTTTCTACTCGTGTCATTGTTGTGTGGTTTCAAAATTCCCGTCAGAAAGCCAGGAAAAGTTATGAGAACCAAGGAGAGGGAGGAAAAGACAGCGAGTGCAGAGAGTTTTCTAATGACCGGTATATTTGTACTGCCAACAGCAGCTATGAGTGCAAGAAATGCAACGTGGTATTTCAATGCATTTTTGATCTTATCAGTCACCAGAAGAAGGTATGTTATAAAGATGATAACGATGAAGTATCCTTTTATCAAAATGAACTTTTATTGGAATCTAAACCTTACAGTTCACCTGACATCTCAAGCCTCAATCCACCACCTTCCTGTTCTAGCCTCTCAAACTGCACTGAGCAGTCTACTGACAAAGAACAGTCAGACCCTGACACCGTCTCTGATTCATTTACTGAGGATCTTAAACCAGTAACAGAAGCATCTTGTGGCCCTGAACCTTGTCTTGAAAATTCAAAGCTTGAAGCAACATATAAACAAACAAAGCATGCTAATGAAGAGAATATACAGTCGTGCTCTAAAATTCGTTCCCCATCCCCTTTGCATCAACACCAACAGACTAACCCATCTATGACCCAGACAAGTCCAGTTCCATCACAAAGTCCTCAAATAAGTTCAGAAAGTCCTTCTCAGCAACAACACCTAAATCAAGTGCAGCAGATGACTCCTTACCATTGCATTCAGTGCAAATTGAGCTTCCCATCCTTTGAACATTGGCAAGAACATCAGCAGATGCACTTCCTTGTTGCTCAAAATCATTTTGTTCCTCCACAGTTCCTGGACCGCACCATGGATATCCCCCTTATGCTTTTTGACTCAACTAATCCTCTGGTGGCAAGGCAGGTACTTTCTGGAGCTTTTCCACAGATCTCACTCAATTCACCTACAACTGCAGCCATTCCTGACTCGACTATAAACTCTTTGAAGAGGAGGCTTGAGCCCAAGTCAGGAAATAGTGGTGTGGAAAATGACTGGGAGCACAGCGGGGATGATTCCCAGCGGGACAAGCGAATGCGGACCACCATCACCCCAGAGCAGCTGGAGATATTATACCAGAAATACATATTGGATTCCAATCCAACACGGCAAATGCTTGACCACATTTCCCAAGAAGTGGGTCTCAAGAAAAGAGTGGTACAAGTGTGGTTCCAGAACACTCGAGCTCGTGAAAGAAAAGGCCAATTTCGAGGTCTGGGTCCAGCTCAAGCCCATCGACGCTGTCCATTCTGTCGTGCACTATTTAAGGCACAAACTGCCCTTGATGCTCATATACGTTCACGCCACTGGCATGAAGCAAAGAATGCAGGATTCAGCATGGCAGTAGCTGGTATGACTCAAGACCAGGAAGGTTCTCAAATGAAAATGGATTTGTTGAATTTCTCTAACTCTTCACAGATGGCAAACACAAGTGATGGGCTGAATGTTCCAGACTCTCTAACTTCTAAAAGCATGGATCTGTCCTCACATGATCAGGATCCTAGTTCAAAGGCCCAAGTAAGTGGAGGAATGAATGACTTGGAAGGGTCATCCACCTCACTCCAACAGTCTTCTGAATGTGACAACCTAGGTAACCATACAGGCACTACTATGAACGTAGTCCCTAATGGAACTATTACGGACGAGGAGAATCACTCTGAGGGAAAGCAGAATAGCATTGATCATTTGTCGTTTAGTTCTGAGAGAGAGGCTTCTTCAGAAAATGAAGACAAGATGTCCTCAGGGCTGGTAAGCCCGGCAATGAGTTTCAATGCAAAGGATTATGAAAATGATTTGGTCTTGGATTATAGTGAAAACTCAAGCTTAGCTGACCCTGCCTCCCCCTGTCCTGGAGGATCCAACAGTCAAAGCATAGACAATGATAGGCCTGGTCAAAAACGATATCGCACTCAGCTAAGCAACGTGCATGTCAGAGTGCTCAAAGCTTGCTTCAGTGACTACAAAATGCCTACCATGTTAGAGTGTGAAGCCTTGGGAAATGACATTGGGCTTCCCAAGCGGGTAGTACAGGTGTGGTTTCAGAATGCACGTGCTAAGGAGAAAAAAGCCAAGCTCAGCCTTGCCAAGCAATTTGGCACGGAGAGTACGTGCACTGAAAGGCCTAAAACAGAATGTACCCTCTGCTGTGTTAAGTACAGTGGTTGTCTGTCTGTGCGTGACCATGTCTTCTCCCAGCAGCATCTTGCAAAAGTAAAAGAAGCCCTAGGGGGACAAACAGACAGAGAGAGGGAATTTGTAGATTTTGCAAGTGTTCATCCTCTGATGACTGAACAAGAGATGAATAGTCTAAAAAAGGCAAATGAGATCAATGCAGTTGACCAAACACAGTCTGCAGAGAGTTCGGCAGCCTCCAGTCACACTACCCCTCAGTATTCAAACTCACTGACTACTGGTTTACCAGGGACTGGCAACAAGTCATTACCAAGCACTTCAACAAAATCAGGTATTGTATTTAAATAAACTAATTCTGTAAAATGGAATTGAAATTGTATTGTAAAATGTAACGAAACATGATTTAAAAATCTAATGCTTTTTCCTACATTGTGGTTACTTCTGCACTAGTTCTAAATTCATGTCATTTTTCTGACTTTCTTTAGATCCCATTGATCCCCCCTCGAATAGACTGATCAGCAAGCCTAACACATCATCTTCTTCATCCATGTCAGCTGCCATTGACAAAACCCTAGTCAGCAAAAACAACTCTGTCTCAACCCCAAAGCCTATAAAGTCAGAATTGCAGCTCCAGTTGTCCAAAGAAGGCAACTCTGAAAAAGGCATAAATCCCTTTGAAAAGCTTGAAAGGGCTTCCTCTGATAGTGCTACTCATTCAACCTCTTCTATCACTAAGGAAAAACAAGACTCTTTAACACCAGCTGCATCTACACCAAAACCTGCTAAGGACTACAACATTGATCCAGGTCAGCTCCAGGCTCTGCAAGCAGCAGGGAACATAGATCAGACTCCCTTGCTCCCGAATCCCCTCTTGCCATGTCTTATGCCAGGATTCCCTCCAATGTTCTCTCCACAGATTCCCACAGCTCTCACTGGAAGCTTTCTGCAGCCTATATTTGGTATGGACAGCATGTTTCCATATAGCTCAGTCCTGCCACAGGCTTTAATGGGTTTGTCCCCAGGCTCCATTCTCCAACAATATCAGCACAATTTGCAGGGTGCACTAATGCATCACAGGCTGCAGCTCCAAAAAAAACAACTATTGCAGCAATCACAAAAGCCAAAAGCTAGCCAAATCTCTGCTACAACATTCTCTCAGGACATGGCTTATAACAAAGACCTTGTCTTGAACTTATCCAAATCAGTAGAGAAGCGAGCCAGCACAGATGGAGAAGGTTCCTCTTCCCTCTCCTCTGGCACCACTAAGCAGCTGGATGATCGCTTCCTAATCAGCCAATGTATTGTCTCCAAAGGGACATCTAGAGACGGAGGTAAGGATTTTTGTCTATATGACTGCCTTGCCTGTGAGATCTCTCTCAATGGGAATGAAGAGCTCATCCAGCACCTGGAGTGCCGTCAGCACAGACAGAGGGCAGTGGAGCACCTGAATGCCAAAGAGCATGCCTCTCGCCTCTTACCTCACGTTAGTCCCTCATCTACCTCGCAGCCAAACCCTCCCAGCAACCCAAAATCCCCTTCAAAATCCCAGCCCAAGCAGTCTGCTTCAGAGAGTCCTGCTGCCATCTCCTGCCTATCCAGACCAACAGATCAGCGTTCCCAAACTCCGTCAACTTCTACAGCTTTATCTGGGGCCGCACAATCTGGTTGTACCCCAGCTTCTCCTTCAGTACAAGTTTCCTTACACTCAACTGTTACCTCAAGCCTGAATGGCAATGTAAGTAGTTTAAAACCAACAAACTCTGCTAGTGGGTGTCGCACCAATGATGGAGGAGCAGAGGAGAAAACGTCCACATAGTATCCTGCAGCCAAAGGCTACATGCAGACTATTGCAGTTATAGCTGTAATTTTATCTGCCTTGCTGCAGACTTGTTGTGTTGGTAAAAAAAAAAAAAGAGGATGACTGGAAAAGAAAATGTACAGTGATGGAAGATAACTGGAGAAAACATGAAACAAGAACCTAGTGATAGTTTGAAAGACTTTTAAACAGACTGGATCCTGTAGGATATACCTTACGTTTCCAATGCTTGTAACCAAAAAAGTGTCAGTAGAATGTTTTCTCACGTCAATATGCTGGTCAATTTAAACTTGAGAATACGTAAACACTGTTTGGAAACTAAAGTGTGCACAGCTAAGGACTGGAGTAGAACCTAAGATGGTTTTATAATTACCTAATGACTAACTAACCAAAAGTCTGTTTGTTCTTTATGTTTTAAATACACTTACACAAAAATGAGTTTTACCACCATTTAAGTGTTAAAATAATGTAATATTGGCTCACTAAACTAATGTAATGTATTTTAATGTTGTCTACTCTCAGGTCAACATGAATTCATTTTCTGCTACTGAACATTGGTGTTTGAAAAAAGTAGTTCCGATGCATACCAACAGAAAAAAAATTGAAATCCAAAAAAAAAACCCAACAAAAAAAAAAAAAAAACATTTGATAGTATTGGAAATGTTACAACTTGATTTGCGTTGTCATTGAATCTTATAAATGTTTTCATTTTTTTTTATATTGGGCAAGTGTTTGTCCAGACACAAAGAGTAATGCAGACTTTAAATGTGAGCAAAAGGATAGATTTTTATGGGGGGAAAAAAACATTGTGTTAATGATAGAAACATGTATTGACATTTTGGTGTTGCGTAGATTGTTGAATTCAATGACTTAAGTGTATGGTAGATTTAAAAGAAATTACTTGTATATTTAATTTTTGTACCTTCCCAGTCAAAGACACTTGAGGTTGCTTCCAGCCATGCCAATGTTCAAATTTACATTTTACCCCTTCTAATGTAGTTCAACATTGTTACTGTACATCCTTCCCTCCTGCACTGAGCCAAGTGAAAAGACCATATCTGTAAATGAATTTCTGTCGATGCAGATTTATGAAATGTTCTTTGTTTGGTTGTCTTTTAAACTTCTTTAATTTGTGCACTTAAACTTTTTTACCCTCTTTTACTGTAACGCCCTCTTTTTTACTTTGAAATGTAGTTTCTTACTCCTCTTTAACGATGTAATTTTTTTTTTTTTCCCCTGAATGTTTCTGCACTTGCCATATATGGTGACAACAACAATAATGTAACTGATGAATACAATAACTCACAGTATTGCTTTAATGGAAAATCCAAAGATAAAGTACCATTGGTGCATACAAAGGATGGGGAAAACTCTATATTTGAGAAAAATATTACTGTTTTTAAGGAATGGAAACCTTTTTAGATGATGGAGCCAGCTAGGAGAAAACTGTTTAAACTTAGAACATTTGTGACCTCGTATATAAAACAAACCGAAAAACCAAAAACCCCCAGGCCTCTTTGCTGAGGGTATGGGACAGAACCGTAGTTCAGCCATTGCAGTTTGTAAAATAGATGGAGATAGTTCACGTTAATGTCTCCGTGACTGGCTTGTCATTTTTGTCTGTTTATCCTTTTTTTGTTTGTTTGTTTGTCTGTTCTACTAAATGTACTGGGGTTTATTTTTGACGAAACACAGTGTGCTGCTAATGTAGTTTTGTATTGACACTAAGATGCATGCTTGATTTCGCTTTTTTGCTGAAGCTTTAATGACTACCGACGGTAGCCAGAGCCCCCTGTCCCTTCATCTCGCTGCAGCTCTGCCCACACACTCCAAGACTACTGTGAAGACTGTGAATAAATATCCATGCACCATGTTCTTTTCTCCTCTTCAAGAACAACCAATGTTAAAACTAAACCAACAAATGTTTAAAAACCAATGATGTTATATTTATACAAAGTTTGCATTCCAAATATCACATTGTTCCAGTTGATTTTTCTCTTTCTTTCATGCTCTCCTGAGTAGGGGAGCGCTCTATGTACTCTCATATCCGAGTCTGGACTTGATGTGAAAGACTCTTGTTTACTGTATGTGCTCCTGGGAATGTTGTTACTGTTGCAATTGCCAAATAATGTACATGTTCATTATGCACTTGTGTTTATCATGCGAGTCGTTGGGCTAGTGTCTCTCCCGTCCTCTCTTATACCAAGCATTCAAGTTCAATAAAGTCTGTTTCGTTTTACTAGACCATAATTTAGTTCTGGCCCACTTTGGTGTTGCTAGTTTGCAAATTTGTAACCATTCACACGGATCAGTTCCGAGGTTAGACATGGGAGATGGGGTTATGGTCTGTAGCCTTTCTTCTGACTTCATTTGTATGAAATCGAATGACGTTCAATTTCCAAGAATTTCTTACAATACTGCTTATCAGCTTGTCAGTAGCCAGATTACTGTACAATGAACATGTAGGAAACGGACGATTGGCAAGAGAATTGGAAATCAATGGAGGTTAACTGAGACTAAATCAATGGAGCTAAGGTTCAAACAAATTCAAGTTCATGTGCGAGTGTGTGTGGGCACGTTTTTATATTTTACTGGGGTCCTCACAAGGATAGGTCCAACAGTTTTGTCATTTGTGTTGGTTGCCGAAAGGAAGGATGCTTTTTTCACAAAAACTGCAGCTTTGATTAAAAAAAGAGAGAGAGACAAAAGGTTTTATTTTGGTTTCTATGGACAGGGTTAGATTTAGGGGCAGCATAGCATTGAGTAGCTGTATTCATATTAATGTCAAAGGAAGGTCCTCACAAGTATAGCAAGACAAACGTGTGTGTGTGTGTGTGTGTGTGACATGGTATTACATGCTGGCTGAGGCTGCAACTGCGGTAAAAGAGAATGCAGACGTTTATCTGGCTGTATTCGCGTGCGCGCGTGCGTGTGTGTGTGTGTGTGTGATTGCCTGTTGGGGTGCTGGGAGATGAGGTCTAAATTACATCTCACCTCCGAATGATTTCTTCGCATCTCATTAAGAGGGAAGCAGAGGGGAAGGGGGGAGGGGGATGAAGCTGTGGGGGAACACTAGAAACAAGCGCTTCGGTTGAAAGAGAGCGGTTGATTGTGTTTGTAAGAGAGCAGTCAGTCACAGGCACTTTGTTTCCACATCAGCGCCTTCAAAAAGGCTTTGAAATCAAATACCGACCCGATAGGATCAGACATCGAAGCAGAAATGAAAGTGGGAGAGTCAGCCAGAGAATCATGGGTAATAAAAAAAACACCCAAGATGGATGAATTGTAACTTGCTAGCTTATATGAACATTTTAATACCTGCACTCATACCGTGCTCTCGGTTTAATCCAGGGCCAATGTTTAAGTTTAATCAATACACACCCATTATGTCCTGGCTTTGTAGAAAGCATTTTTTCTCCTAATGAGTCCTTAAGCTGTTTATCCCCTCATCAGCATCACAAGACAGAGATGATACTATACGTGAAAGGGGGGTTGACCAGCAGGAAGAGTGTCATTGGCTACTGCAGAAGGTTAATTGACTTTGTGTTTAACATGCTAAATTATTCCAGTTTGCCTGCATAGCATTAGCATTCGAGGACCTCTCTTACTGCCGAGGTCAGCCAAGACCAGTCGTTAATTAAACTAGTGACATTTAACCAGATGAGTTTCCTTTGAGCGAGGATGATATTATTAATATTAACGGCCTCGCGTGAATAGGAGCTGTTCACTGGCCGTGTTTTTTAATAGTACACGCGAGATTGGATCGTTTTTATGCGGCAAGATTTAAAAAAATGGAGTCCCGACATCCCCTGAAGCAGATATAGAGCAGAGCTCTGTGATAAGGCAGACATTTTGTGCCTGAAACCGTGTGTTGTTTTGGCAGACATGTTGTGCGTGAGCAGCGTGTAGTTATATAACAAAACAAACGGTGGAAGATATCAGCACGTACTTGAACCGCTTATGTATTGTAAATCAGATTTTAGGAACGAGAGTAAAATGAAGATCTGGAGGTAATCGGTGTTTGGTAGGACGTTTGGACGAACCTCGTGAGGAGTTGTTCAGTCTCTTCAGCTTAACTTCGTTTTCTGGCAGCGGCCTGTAAAATGATGATGGATGGATTTTAATTTCACAGCGCATGCTGATCAGTGGGTGAAATACATCTCGAGCGATTAGTGATCTCAGGTATAAGTGCTCCTCGTATAAGCAGCAGTGAGAGGAAGCAGAAAAAGAAGCATGCTGTAGCCGCTGCATGACTGTAACCCGCGCTCGCGCTCGCTCTCTCTCTCTCACTCTCGCTCCCTCCCCCTCTCTCTGGTATTAATATTGGGCAAGACGGGGCCATGGTGGTGATTTCAGCTCCTCTCTGCCTCTGATAGATGGCTCTTGCTGATATATGATCTATGATGCATGTGCAGAAAGGCCAGCTCATCTTTATGCATGAGCCTCGCAATGTCATTTCCTTTTAAAGTGGCAGAATCCATACCCTCAGCACTGGATGTTTTATTTTTCTCAGTGCTAACGCGTACATTTAAAAAAAATTGTCATAGGAAAGACAGCTTTCCAATTATTTATAATCCGCTGGATTAATGAATGTTTCAATACATTGTACTTGCTTGCATATTGTTCGCCTCTGATCTCATGATACGTTTTGCACAGAAGATTAGCTAGCACTGGCATCACCATTATTTTTCAGCCAAGTCATTAATGAACTGGCCAAGTGTGCACGGTGCTCCATGTCGTCTCTCTCCAATGAAGCAGTTTTTCGCTTATTATAACGATCTTCTAAGAACTAAGAAGCTACACCAGGTCCTGCTCATTAAATCTCACCAGCACAGCCTTAGTTATGATGAGGAGGGGTGTGAGTAATACTCAGTGGTTAAACCTTTTCACAATAACACGTACTGTAACACGTAGTTATCTTTTATTTCAGGAAATTTCCACAACCTGTTTTTTTTTTTTTTTTTAAACCTCTCTCTGTCTTCTTATGCACTCTTTCCCTCTGAGAGCATTAGTTTCCCATATTAGACGTAGGAAGAACCTGCCGCCTATCTGTCTCTGAAATGACTTTTTAATGGCCAACTGGATTTGCTCATCTATCAGAGGCTCGGGCCTTTCCTGATTTTCAGATAAACTCTAATGGATTCGCTCTCTAATGTTCACACAGTCACCAAGCTTCATGTGTAGCATGCAAAAAGCAAAAGTAGGCTCTATCAAGTAAGAAAAATAGAGTGTAGCAAGAAGTCATGTGTTTTCCACACGTGTTTACGGGACTAATATGCGTGTTTCACGTATTCATAACGTCATGCCCTGAAATGGAACGTGACCTTAAGTAAACATCATGTGACCAATGTGATCACGTGTTAAAGGTGCATTTTAACATTATGTCCAGAAAATGTGGCATGAATTCAAGTAAACACCATGTGACATCATGTCAATCACGTGGTCATGTGAAAAAGAATAAAATGAAGGGCATTCGAAAGAAAAATGTGCAAAAAACAAAAACAAAAAAGCAACCACTACAGGTGAAAACTAGCACACGTGAAATCACGTGTGAAATAAAAACAAACGGGAAAATAAACAATCGTCGTGGTGTCGCGTGAAAATAAAATTTGCGGAAACGTTACGTGTGAAAAATAAAACAATTCGTCTTACGTGTCAAAATGAAACCATGCAATATGTGCAAAAAAAAAAAAAAAAAAAAAAGGAGATAAATGTGAAAAGAAAATTCACATGGACTGAAAATACATTAATTGGGCGAGAAATGACAAGTGAAAAATCAAACTAAATGCAAAAAACATTGCAAAAAATTTTGCAAAAAATGCAAAACACAAAAAAAAAGAATCATATGGGAAAAAAAATCACATCGCAGGCGAAAACAACATGACGCGTCTAAAAACCCGCGTGATTATTCATGTGTGACGTTCATATGATGTTACTGTTCTGTTTTACCTGGTAGCAGCAGCATTTTGATCACATTACTGTTATTAACGTAATATACGCTAACAAACCTTATTACATACTGTTGAGGTTAAGCTCAGCAGGACCAAAGCAGCGAGTATGGGGGGATTTTATTATTATTATTTTTTTTTAGAAAGTCAGCCGTGTGAAATGAGATGCTAATCAGAAGCAGCAGGAGCGTGAACAGGCTGCGCGTGGCCACCGTGAATATCTCACATTGATGCTGATGTGATAAATTATGCTAAATCTCTGACCCTGTGTGTGTAAAGAGCTGAGTTTCAGGCGTTGAGGCCGCAGCGTAGAGAGAGCCGAGATGGATGAATGTGCATGGGGCGAAGATTAGAAAAGGCTTCAGAAGGTAAAGAGAGCAGAGACTGAGGTGGAAAATAGTAGTGTGCGATGCGAGAGTGTGGAAATATGAGCAGGGTGGAGTTAGGGAGGGCGTACAGGGTCATTAACATGAGAAAAGACGGCTGCATGGTAATAGTAGTTGTGCGGCTCTGTCCGGGGTTGATAACAGTGAGAAGTGTGCCAGACAAACATACACTTAATGATACATGACATCTCACCAGGTGGCAGCCAGGCACCACATGTGTTTCTCCAGTTTCTTTTCTTTTCTTTTTTCTTCTTTCTTCCTTTTCTTTTTGAAGAAAATCCCCAGTTTGTGACCTGTGTTTGTCACCGCTTCCAGATCTACTTCATATATACTTCACACCAGGGAAGTGATTTGTGTTTTTCTAATTGTTATTCAGGACTACTGTTGCAGTATTATTCCGGACGATATTGCAAACACCGGCAGACCTAAAGCAAGAATATTTTAATATAATTTTATATTAGCACCCCCCTTTCCCTTTCCTTTCCATCTCATATATACATACACGTACTGTCACTTCTTCATTATGCATGATGGATAGCCCAATTTAAAAAGCTGCTGAGGGAGTCTAATTTAGGCATGAGATTTTTAACGAGATTAAACATCTCACATTCATAGCGGGTAATCGATGCAGACGTTTCTATCATACACACACTTCTCCCGCCTCATTGTTTACACACACATTTAAATACATCCGTCAGGGCGTAATTACATTAAGGTCACAACTGCTGCTTGGTCATTTCTTTGTTTTAGACGTTATGTTTGAAGAGGTGCGTGCATTTTCAAACAAGACTTGTTTTTTAAAAAAAACCAACAAAAAAAAAAACTACAAGACAAAGATCCGTATTCCTTTTTATTATCACCATCACAGTCATATGCGTTACCGGATTCCCTTCCTTGCGCTGGATGTTTCAGGCCTGCAGAGCGAGGCATGATTTATTTTAGTTATGTGTGGACGTCCAGTTGCAGAATAGCCCATTGTGTTCATCACAAAAGAGAAAGGCCAGCCTCAGCAGCCGGGCAGATGGCACATTTTAGTATTAGAGACAATAGTGTTCGCCCGGACTTCTATTAAAGAACGCACCGAGCTGCATACTAATCACGCATACATTAAAGCAGTGGCCACAAGCCACACATCAGGGGTTTTACATCCCCTTAACATAAAATTTCATGTGGAATTATCATACCTTGATATGATTATAGGCAAATTGTTTGGTTTCTTTGTTCAAGGCAAAATCACTTTCATGTATGTTAGCAAGGTACAGAGTAGATGTCTTATGTCACAGGTTTTAGGGCTTCCAAAACAACAACAAAAAAAAACAACAACACTAACCTGAGCCCCAAACAAACATAAAGACCTTAAAATTGATTTAGCATAGACAAAAAGCAGCACAGTGAATATAGATGATGCATTTTAGCTACAACTCATATCCCCACAAGAGCTGCCTTATTTCTATTCCAAAGCAGCTTCACTCTCCTCCCCCTTTCAGCAGGTGCAATTTAATGAGATGCAAATGAGACATGCATACAGCCAATCTCATGTGCGATGATTAAGCACAGGATATTAACCATTCTCTCCCTCCTTTTAATTTGGTTAATTCCATCTTCTGTTCTGTCCCTTTATCACACAACTGGTGCAACAGTCGTATCCAGGGGGGGAAAAGCGCACAAGTATCCTCTGGATTTATCCTCCATCTTGATACTCCTGAATAGACGAGAAAAATTCGCCTGTGCTTCAAGTCAGAGCGTAAAACCCACCATTTTCTTCTCTCCCTAAATTATCTGTTGTGTCTCTTTTGACTGCACCCTCCCTTTTTTGTTGGTCCATTTTTTTTCCTTTTAAATCCATTTGCATAATGAAGATGAGGTGAAATTAAGATCCCCAACCGAGCTGAGACGAGAGCACTGATGATCCAAACCTCATTAACGCGACAAGATTAGCATATCCACGCTTAAATCCCGCTCAAACGCTTCACCTAAAAAAAAATGAAAAGAAATTTCAGGCATGACGGATGAGTTCGCTAATTTCGCGAGGTCGTTAATGTCTGTTTTTCGAGTCGCCTTGAGCAGGCTTTCGTCGATGAAAAGTGCAAATTCCGAAATAAATTGTTCGCCTCTGACAGTCGTTGCCCTCAAACCATGGACGTGAAGAGGTGATGCCAGTACAACCTCCTAACATGAAGCACAAATGTCTGAAAATCCCTCCCTTTTGAGAGTACAGAGATGAGAGAAGGATGGAGAGATAGGGAGAGAGAGAGAGAAATGTGCATTATTCATACACCAAAGCCATGTCAAACATCCAGAGTGAGGATCTCAGAGGATCTCAGAGTGACATGTTCACGTTGTTTCCCTAAGCACGGGTTCATCAGGTGGTCAAAGACGTCTGGTTTCACAACACGCGATCGAGGCTTTATCCAAGATGAACATCCTGAGAACTTCTTAGATGTCCCAAAGTAACTCCAGTTCACCTGAAGAGATTGATTTGTCCAGCTTCTCTATGGCTGTCCATCCTGATTCCTGGTAATCATTTATATGTTCTATCACAAAAAACACAATCCATTATTTAAAAACAAAGAATGCAATCATTACAACATGATGGCTCGATTTTGCTGAATCATTGTTAATATAAATCCAAGGCCTTCCTGGATCTCCTCCCAGTTTCTTTTGTCTCCTCCCCCATATATAAACTGTTCACAGATTCCACGACCCAAGATCTTATAGAGCTGCCAATGATGCAGCGTTATCCCTCTATCGAAGTACGCACTACACAGCGCTGGCGCCAGACTGCCAAGGGCACCGCTCGACTCGCAGTCCTGGCATCCGCTGGCATTCCTTCACTGATCCGTACCCGCCCATCGTCTTTATTCTCACACTCGTTGCTGCCACATTCCTCCATCACGACCAAATCTGTCACCGTAATTAACCCAACAAACTCCACCGGTGTTAATTAAGCTGTCGGATCAGAGTGTTTGTCGCGCTTTTGTTTTCTGATTCTTGTCCCTCGGGCTCTTTGTCTTTGCCAAGCGGCACGTGTCAGGAGCCATCGCTGCGGAGACACGCTGGCACCGTGCCATTCTTGAAACGATGCCATGATTCTGGCACCAGACGGCACAGCGGAGATCCTGGCACACCGCCGAACATTAGCAAGTGCTAATGCGAGATGCCATCGCCATCGAAATACCTATAGATGCAACCACGCCACGTGCCAGAGATATCGATTAGCATGTTGCGGAGAGGAACCATGATGGCACGCGGACCACGTGAGGAGGTGTTGAGAGACGAGGTGACAGATGTGGCGCTGGGAACATCTTCTTAGTACCTATCCTGAAGCAATCTGACAACGTTCTGTCCCTGAAAAAAATAAAACAAAACACAAAACACATTAGTACCGGACCAAAATTCTCATCACATTGTGCAAACACCAACATCCAAAACTTACACTCGGGATGTTTTTGAGTGTCAGATGGAATCCGGAACCATGTTGAACTTTTCTCCAACTTCCTTCCATCATTCAGGCTCACAAATCACTTCTCTGTTAGTGATGGCAGCTGGTTGACGACTCTTTCTCTTTCTGTCTCTCCTCCCTTCCTCTCACTGATGCCCGCGTTCCTACACTCTCTCACTAGCGCCAGCGCTGAGTGGATGGCACTGTGCCAACCTCACACGACCGCCGAGCTCATTCGCCACTCGGCATCAGGCCCTTCCCCCCGCAGCCTCTCACTTTACCTAACGAGAGCTCGTTCTCTTGTTAGGTCTCTACTTCTCTTGTTTCTATTTTTCATCTGTACTTCCTCTCCCTCTTGATGAACACATAAACACAGAGCTATTCATAAGCTTGTGGAAAGACGCTTGCAAAAACTCCCAGTAGTCTTTCTTTTCTTATCTGAACAGATGGCTTTGCTGTGGCTGTGATTAGTTCACCCATTAAGACGGAGATTCTTGATTCTGAACTCCTGTCATGTAGGCCTCAACAAGTTGTTTCCCCTTCTGTCCTCTTTTTTTTTCTTTTCTCTTTCTGCTTTATTCAGGCAAACTGAGCGTGAAGCCCCCTGCAACAGGAGGTAACCACGATGCAAATGAACTTTATTAGCAAGTGAGTGAATGGCATGAATATGCAAAGTTGTGTGTTATTTATGAGTATATGTTCTAAACCGACACAGCATCCATCATTCGTCAGAAATAAAGGTGCTAAACTAAAGCTTTATGGCACAGATGCTTGGCACTGGCGTGGCACCCACAAGAGTACGCCTTTTGCATGTCCAGTTAGTGGAATATAATTGCACAGGAACATCATTAAGGTACATAATTGGATCATAAAGAGTGTTTACATTGTACTTTAGGGAACATAGCTGAACAATAACTTTTCCTTTCAGCTTTCTTGTCTAATTTCCTTCCTTTGCATCCTTTCATCTCCGTCATGTCTCTCACTCTCGCTCCAAAGTGCTTGAAATGGTCAAAAAGTAAAAGTGTGTCTGAAATAAGGTTTTGGTCGTGTTAAGAAGTATAATTGGGTGCACTTTATCTCTAAAGAAAAATGGAACATATATATAAATAATGCAAAATAAAAAATGCAATACGGATGTATTCTGTCACAAGACAACAAACCAAAGCATAAGATTAAGAAAACATATAGTATAGTATAACTGAGAGAATCCAAATAGTGCTCAGAAGATACAGTGCAAAGAGTAGGCATTTAAACTGATAACATATACATTTTAAAGAAATTAATAGCAGTACTTGCCCATTTGTCTTATTGCTGTAGGTTAATTTCTCTGTTTTGCTTCATTTTGTCCTAAGGGATTCAAGTGTATATAGTCTGTATAAATATAGTACACACCCACAGCAACATTGTAAGGTTATCCCAAAGTCCCAGAGTTTGAAAAAGTTAACCTCAAACCCTTGTGTCAAAGGAAGTAGAAATGCTAGACCAACGCAATAAGGAATAAAACACTTGGAGGTGTGCTGTCGTAGGAAAATAATAAATGACAGGATGATGTGATGCGGTAGCAAGCGGACTCACTGTCACCACCCTGAAGTTGATTATTATCCTACAACAGCATTTTCAATAAGGCAAGATCTTTATTCCTCTTGCAGTGTGGTGGCACGGTGGTGCGATGGTTAGCACTGTCACCTCACAGCAAGAAGATCCTGGTTCCGATCCCCGGGTCACCCAGGGTGCCTTTCTGAGTGGAGTTTGCATGTTCTCCCCGTGCGTGTGTGGGTTTCCTCCGGGTGCTCCGGTTTCCTCCCACAGTCCAAAGACCTGCAGATTAGGTCAACTGGCTACTCTAAAT
>JAQQZR010000037.1:21290010-21329929 GCA_030068235.1 Notoglanidium macrostoma | reverse complement strand
AAGCCACCTTTATAGCATGCTGAGACAGCGTCAAGCTCGTTCAGACCGGCCCAGGCATGCCCAGGATGTCAACTTCCGCAGAACAGCTTCCATCCTGGCCTGATTCCATGCTGGACATGCCCAGGCTGCACAAACCGTTGTTGATAAGTCACTTACGGGAGCGAAAATGTTTGGATGCAAATATAAGAAAGAATCATGACAAAAGTGAAGATTTCTCTGAAATGGTTCGTGATGGGTAAATTTTGATGTGATATTCATGATCAGCACCCAAAAATCTGTAAGAAACACCCAACAGTGTTCAAGAAGCAAAAACTTTGTTGTGCAGTGTAATTTGTCATTGACTGAGGTTGTACACAATCAATATATTGTCAATTTAATTATTATTATAACAAATTATTTGATTCATAAATGTAAATATATATATATATATATATTTGGATGGAAATTTTGTGTTATTTTATTTGTCCCCTGGCTTCTTTTCTTTTGTCCTTTATCTTCTTTTTTTTTTTTTTAAATCTACTCTTTATTTCTTTTCTTTTTCAATACTACAATAAATTGTTAATGGTGACTTTGTATAATGGTAAATGGTTTGCTGGTATAAAGGTATTGGTTTGTATAATGGCTCAGATAGAATCTCCACCAATGACAGGGTGATTGTGGTTACTATGATGGATACAGTATCTGTGCTCACACAGAGAGACCCCACCCATAACAGGGTGATTAAGGTTATTATGATGGATGCTGTACCTGCTCTCAGGTAGAGACTCCATCCATGAGAGGGTGATTGAGGTTATTATGATGGATGCTGTACCTGGGTTCAGGTAGAGAGACTCCACCCTTGACAGGGTTATCGAGATTATTAAGATGAACGCTGTACCTGCACTCAGGTGGAGACTCCACTCATGAGATGGTTATTGAAGTTATTATGATGGACGCTGTACCTGCGCTCAGGTAGAGACTCCACCCATAAGAGGGCGATTGAGGTTATTATGATGGACGCTGCACCTGAGTTCAGGTAGAGAGACTCCACCCTTGACAGGGTTATTGAGGTTATTAAGATGAACGCTGTACCTGCGCTCAGGTAGAGACTCCACCCATAAGAGGGTGACTGAGGTTATTATGATTGATGCTGTACCTGCGCTCAGGTAGAAACTCCACCCATAAGAGGGTGACTGAGGTTATTATGATTGATGCTGTACCTGCGCTCAGGTAGAGAGAGCGGCTCACTCCAGCTGAAGATGGGAATTGGCCGCGAGCCGCTCAGGATAAAAACTCATCCCAGCGCGTGACCCTGATCTCAACTCAGCGGTTTTTTTAGCCTGCTCCCTCAGAGCTGACGGCAACTTTAGCGAAAACCTGAGAGGGAAAGAGAGAAAAATAATAAGTAAATAAATAAAATGGCTTCATAATTTTAACGTGTCTCCATACGGACGCTGCCCTGAGATGAACGAACTGCGGAAAGTGAAGCTGTTTTCTCTCTGGACGCTTTTCTTCCTCAGACTGGTCGTATTTCCAGGTAGGAGACTGATGCGAAATTTCTGACGCAGTAGATAACGGACTGTTAATTAGCATATTAGCATAGACACAATTAACTTTTTGGATCTCATTTACCATATAACATGGTCTAAATTAAAATATGAAAGTTATTCTTAATGTATTCTCACGAGTCATGCTTCAAATGAGACAGAATTCGATACTAACAGTTATAGTACTATTATAAACTTTACCTGTAGCTATTTTATTTATTTATTTGTTTATTTATTTATTTATTGGTTAGCTTTTTATTAAAATTGTAGCCTATTGTCATTCACTGACTCACTTAAAAGTTCATTCAGGCTAACACTTTCCTGTTTCCTAGGATTTCTTTGCCAGGTATCAAAAAAAGAAAATAACTTGAATAGGTAAGTACTTAAATAAATGTGTTTATTTATTTATTTATTTATTTGTTTATTTATTTATTTATTTATTTATTTACTTATTTAAGCACCTTTATAGAGCAATTTGTATTTAAGAAATGATAAAAGGAAAGATTTTATGCAGCATTAAACTGTACTGTTTTGAGAGGATTGATCAACTGAGTAAAGGTCAGGGGAAAGAAAGTTCTAGAAAAGAAACTTTGATCCATTTAAGATGTTCTTTGCTTTTCAGGTTATTTCTCCTATTCTGAGTACTCTTGAAAGTTTTCAGCTAGTAAATGAGAATTTGTTACCTCTCATGGGACTGTAGTTTTGTGTGTGTGTGTGTGTGTGTGTGTGTGTGTGAGAGAGAGAGAGAGAGAGAGAGAGAGAGCGAGAGAGAGAGAGAGACTAAGCTCACTTTGACAGTCAGTTAAATTGGCCCCTATTATAAAGTTTATCACAGTTAAATTAGCCCTTATTAAAAAGTTTGCCGATTAATCCTGTAATGTCAGTGATAATGTGAGGATTTGAAATGCGACTTTCTTCAGCATCACCGTGCTCCTTCATTAATGTTTCTGTGTGGCATCTTAAGTAGATCTAATGGTGCGCTCCCACCGTCACTGTGCTTTTAATACTGCTCTCTTTGTGCTACTCCTAAAAGGAGAGTTAATGCACTGCGCCAGAAACGAGATCTCTTCCGTGAGGAGGTGAGTACACCTAAGAGAAAATGTCTAGGGAGAGAGTGGAGCAGCCACACACACATACACATACACATACACACACACACACACACACACACATACACACACATACGCACACACAAAGTCCTTAGCTATTCTGCATGTTGACAAAGCTGTCTTTGTAAACTTAGCACAAATGCAACAGCACTAAGAGCCCAACTCCCAAACGTCTGTAGCCGTCACACCATTTTAAGGAAATACTGACTCAGTCTTACTAATCTGACTCCGCACTCAGAAATCGAACATGACCCTGTGACATCCGTTCAGCTCGAAACAAAAAGAATGTTTTCTGTGTTTTCCCTTTGCAGGCCGTCAGTGCAGTGTTGTCTGATTCAGCTCTCCATCGACGTGCGCTGCGTAATTATACAGGTCGGGATGCATCTGCAGGTAACACGCGTACCCGAATTCTCTCACCGGTGATGCACTGTACTTTAGTCACATGTTGTTGAGTGCTGAATTTATCCATAGAAAAAAGACATACTTAAAAAAAACCCCAAAAAACTAAATCACCGCCTTCCAAAATGTTCCTGATGTTCCTCAGCCATATCAGGCTCTTCAAATCAGGCCTGGAGACCAAAAGGGCATGGAAAAAGCTCCTTTGTCTCTAATTTCATTTCAGAATTTTTATGATAAATGATTTAAGATTTATTGGAAAGTAAGATTTAAGATTTATTGTTGTAAAGCTTGTGGCTGCTAAGCTGCACTTGATCATTACCAGGCTTTAACTGTGGTAGGATTTTAAAAACATACCTAAAGCTAACAAAACTAATCCAGTCTGAATAGGGTTCATCAGTAGTATGATAAACCTTAAGATTATTAAACCCTAAATAAGATTATCATCAGTATGTTGTGCGACGGCTGCACATGGATAGTCTTACGACTGTCAAGAGATGTCTGAGGATGGTTTCACTTAAATAGCCTAGCGAATGAACGTGCTTAAATCAGTTTACTTTCATTCATTATTCAGTATATAACTTCACCTGGATACTAAAGATTTAAAGTTGAAATTAACAATGATACTGATGCTTGAGATGAAGATCCTTTTGGCACACTTGGTTCTGCTTGACTTTGTAATATACGGTAGAAGAATGATAACTCATAATCCCACAATCCGGTGTCACCTAGAAGAGGATGGGTTCCCTTCTGATTCCTCTCTAGATTTTTACCTCAGGTTGCCAGTTTTTCTTGCCACCCACCTTTGGCTTACTTATTAGGTATGTAAATCTAAATCCATATCCGGATTTTTTTGGGAAGCGGCTTTGTATGGCCCATTGTTAAAAATACTATATAAGTAGAAATGAATTAATGAATTAAGAGAAATATGAATATTAGTTTCAGAACTGGTTTATAAGAAGACATATGGCTTCACATTAATGTTGCATAGGCCACACTAATGAGCTTATATACTTCTATATGATTTGTAGTAAGCTCAGATTTTCTGTAAACATATTTTAACCTTTAATGTTTTATGTATAAAGCATTGAGGTGCTAAATGAATGAAGAATATGTGCTGAATTAATAAATAACCACATGGTACTGAAGTGAAACTGTAATAAGTATAGTAACTCTAAAGAAGTATCATGTACTATGTAAGGAGATACCTAGTACCAAAATATTTCAGTAGTATTGTTGTTCAGCGTATAAGTGTATGTGTGTTTGTGATTATTGATTGTAGAATATTGCGGGTGTCTTAATGGCGGCTGGTGTCAGGAGGGGGGCCAGTGTGACTGTGCACAGTTCCAGGCTCTGGGAGACCGCTGCCAGATCAGTGAGTAACACCCACACACACACACACACCAACAAGATAAAGCTGGTAATTCTGAGAGTCAGATTCTGAGAAGAATGATTTAAACGATTTGCTTATCGAGAAACCTTCATCCAGAAACCTGATATTAACACAAAATTGTTGATTCTCCTTAATCCTAAAGAGAATACATTGAAATTAAATTTCAAAATCAGCAAAAAAAATTAAACAAAACCAAGAAGTCATAATTTCTTTAGAGAAAACAACTCCTATAAGGACTGTTCAAAAAGATGACAAGTCAAATATTTAAATCTTTAAATTTTATTTGCAGTTATGTGTATTTATACCCCCTGATAGTATCCGTGGTATTGGTGTAACTTTAAAAATAACTACTCTGTCATTATAAATGAATCATTGATTAAATATGATGCATCATTTTAAAGTCTTAGGTTTTAAAAACATCCAATGTTTACCTAAAGTGAGTTATTCATCTATTATTTTATTATCATAGGATTCTAATCCGTCAAAACTTGGCAAAAGAAAACATCAAGATATCATTCACTGTTAACTGATTTTCATTACCATTGCACATTGCTCATTATCATTATACTCTGAATGCCTGTACTGATTTTAAAAAGACTTAAGTGTAGCAACAATGTACATTTATTTTACTAACAAAATAATGTGTAAATATTTTAGCATCACATGTTTTATAAGTCCGTATTAAAGCACAGAGTTACAAGTTTTCAACCCTTGTTCAAAGCTTTAGCCAAATGCGGAACCTTAGACAGATGTCCTTATGCTGCCCTCCAAATGGGACAGACTTTATCTCAGAAACACATACTGCAAAAATACAGACTATCTAGACAACTTCTTTCCTTGTAGCACTTAGGTACTGTGACAAAGTTTTGAAGCATGCAAAAAAAAAGCTTGAATATGAGAAATATGCTTACAGTATAGTATTCCTTTGCAGCACCTGCACTCCAACTGGATGATCATTCAAGTCTTCAGAAACTAAGAGAAAACCTTATTTTCACACAGGAAACTCACAATGTAGTCACACATACAGTTTGTACTCCCATGGTTTCTGGGTGGATCTGTTTAACAAAGTGTATTATAAAAAATTTAAATGAAATAGTTGCTTCCTCCTATAAGCAATCCAAAAAACATGAAGCAAAATCAACAGAAAAAGAGAAGCAAAGGAAATAAGTTAAAGATCAGCTGCTGAGAGGATGTTAGAAATTGCAGGCATTTATACAAACAAAGGTTGGACAAATTGTATTTATAATATTTATAGTAATAGATGTTTAGAAAAGCAAATGGAAAGTTTTAATCAATGTAATACATTTTTAAAGGTAGATGTTTTAACACAAACTATTTCAAAATCATTGTTTTGGTTGGAACACATTTAATACGCATACAATACATGTCTCATCAGTATAATTATTTTTTTTTATATCTTTAAGTTGTGCTAAGGAAATGCAAACTCTTGAACTCTATAGTTATACATCATATAGTATACTGTAGAGTTATACAGTATGTAGTTGTCGTTGTGTAGGATAGCAGTAGACCTTAATTTTACATTTGATTTTTAACATACTTAAATTCTGTAAACAATTTCATGTATTCAATTTAATTTCAATTTAAAGTCAGGGAACAATGTGTCTATACCAAGAGCTTTTCAAAATAGGAGGTATGAAAGTATTTAAAGGCTTAAATAGTCTGTCATTAACATAAGGTGCTGGTCACAATCACTACAATTAATGTTTAACGCATTCTGCAATTCAAAAGCAAGGATGTATATAATACAGTAAAAGGCTCCTGTACATATCCAAATGGTAAAAGAGACATAAACAAATATAAAAAATGGCTGCAAGACTTAAAGATAATAAATTAAAAGAGTTTAAATGTGCTAGGGTATGTGATGGAATATTGGTCGACTGTTTTCAAAGCTACGCGACTGCAGATCAGCAATTCAGAAATGAATTGATTGGGACGGTCGTGATTGTAATGAAATGATTTATTATGGGCTGAGAAGTAGTGAACCTACAGACGATAAAACTGTAAGATAAAGCTTCTGAATATTAGCCAGTGTGCATAAAATGGTGGTCCCAATGTTTAAGCTGTAAAATAAAGTATTGTTACTACTACATACTACAGAAGGCTACAACAGAACCTTGTGCTTCTTCTGTATGCAGAGCTTTGATTAAAATGTCATGAGATAAATTAATCAGTAAATAAAAGAATAAGTCCTTTTTGATGAAATAAACTTCTTAATCAGTTTCTTAATGCAGTATGATCATTCGCTATGAATGCAATCTAATGCACTCACATTACCGTATACTGTATCTTAAGACAAATCAGAATTGTAAAACAGTAAGGTCAGTATAAATGACTAAATCGAATGTAATACCAAGTGCACTTTTATCTGTGGCCAGCAAGTATGCTTCATTTCTTCTGTGAATTTGCTGGCATTGGGTTACAAATGTGCTTGGAGCAAAGTGCCGCTGACAAAGAGCCTCTGTACATATGTTAAATTAACCAGGTATAGACTACCATAAAGCACCCAGGTGTGTCCAGGGCAATAACAGGTCACGATAAAGGCTGTGAAAGTGATGCAGGAAATGTGTTTCTTAGAACAACTGTGGATATCACTGATCA
Source organism: Notoglanidium macrostoma (assembly GCA_030068235.1). Taxonomy (NCBI): domain Eukaryota; kingdom Metazoa; phylum Chordata; class Actinopteri; order Siluriformes; family Auchenoglanididae; genus Notoglanidium; species Notoglanidium macrostoma. Next base: position 21,322,886 of record JAQQZR010000037.1, on the reverse strand, counting down.
TAATCAATAAATACAAGATTCCAAAAAAAACCAAAAAACTATTTTTATTGTATTGAGATGTTATTTTAGTTTTGTAGACCAGTTTCCCCTAAAATGAGGGTATGTGTACTCCTGGGGGTACTAGGAGGTACTACAAAGGGTACAAACAAAAGAAGGAAGTTGTGACTTCTAAGGGGGAAACAAGAAGTACTACATTTTTCAGATATTAATTTATCCATAATTAATGTAATGATTTCAATGTAAGTAATTATGAAGTAAAAATGTAAGTAAAATATACAGTGTATGGATAAGTACTGCAGTTAATTCTCTTTATAGCAAGCTTGTTCTTTCCCTTATAGTATTTCTGGTCCAGTAAAGGGATACTTGGCTTAAAAAAATTACTGAAAGGGGTTACGGTAACCAAAAGGTACACATTAAAGAGCTAGACCTATGCATGCCTGCTGCTTATTAAAAAAAAAAATCCTAAAATGAATGAATATATTACATGATATCATGAATAGTAGTTTCACATAGAGATGAAAAAAAATGTCTTTAGCATTCAGAATCAGCAGGGAATGTATTGTGAGTAGTACTTTAAAGTTGAAATTTAAAGTTTGGAATGTTTTTATATAAGCTTTTTTTTTATTTGTTCTGGAGAAACATGTCTCAATCTCCTCCTTTTGTGTTTTAGTTAACTTGGTGCCAGGGATCTTCTTCATCACTGAAGTCTGAATCCACTGATTGCAGCTTTAGTGCACTACAAACCTTGTCTATGGAGTAAAAGATGTTAAACTGATGCTTAGTACGATGTTTGACGGTTATTTATATGATTAAATCTCTGTGAATTGTGCGTTCATTGATTTCAGTTCCCAACCTTGGGCAGGACCGGGATGGGATTTGTCGCTCATGGGGTCAGCACCATTTTGAGACATTTGATGGAATGTACTACTACTTCCCTGGAACATGTTCATATATCTTGGCCAAAGACTGTCACTCAACAGAGCCCCGGTATACTGTGTGGGTGAGTTATAGATGCTTTTACAGCACCCCTTTAGGTGAAACGGAGCCAGAGTCTCTTTTTACTTGGTATGACATTTTACCTTCAGTGCGAGCATCAGCAGTCTGTTGAAGCCTTTCACATACTAGTTATTTAGACTTTTGGAAACTGTTTTATACAAAATAAAAATAGCTATTACACATGAGTAAACAAGAAATGACATCATTCTGAATGCTTAGTTTTTTTTTTTACTGACTGCTTCTTTATCTGTCCTCAGATTGCCTCCCTATTCTTCTACCTGACGTTCTCTCTCTGTTTCTCTGAATGGCAGGTTCACAACAGTCGATCCTGTCGTGGGTCAGTGTACTCGTGTCCTCGTTCTCTCAGTCTCTTCTTTCCTAACGAGGAGGAGATCCACATTAGAGGCTATCGGGTGCTGAAGGGGGAACAGAGGTTAGCCCAATTGGACATAAAGTAAAAAAGAAAGTAAAGGAGTAAAGGAAAGTCAGATGAATGTACACACTAATCAGCATTTTTTCAGCAGGCTTCCTTTCTCCACAGTGCAATAAGAGTCATTGATGTTGTTGCGACTGTTATTTTATTTTTTCTCAAAGCAGTGAATTCACTGCAGCCCTTTTTTCATGCTTTTCTAATGAAAATGAAGCTGTCCTTTTATTTTTTATAATGCTGTTCTTGTTCTGTTGATATAGACTGACCTTGCCCCAGACTGTTCATAATGTCTTTATCGAGCGACTCGCTGACTACATCCTGGTGAAGAGCACGTTTGGCTTCTCTCTGGCCTGGGATGGAAGCTCCGGCGTCTACCTCAAAATGACAGAGGAGCACAAAGGCCGGCCTTGTGGCCTGTGTGGAAACTACAATGATGACGGATCAGATGATCTCAGCATCAGCCACGGTGAGACAAACAGGCCGAGAAACACTTATCGTATCTATCAGCGACCAGTTCAGGTCAATTACATCGGCTCTGCGTGTACCTGCGGTAGACTTAGTGTTTACTAACGCAGTAGAGTTTACTATTGTTGTGACAGGAGTAATGCAGATGAAAGGACGAGTTCAAATGTTTCAGCAAAATAATTTTTGTGGTCAGTTTTCATTAGTTTCCAAGTATATGTAATGGAATACATATTTCAGTATCCTTTAATTGGACAGGAATTGATATAAAATTATTTGCACCCTACAGAGAGAAACTCTATATCAAAAAGATTTTTAGGTTTAATTTATGATGTTTTTTTTTTTTTTTAAATGCCAATGTACAGGCTTAAGATTAGCTGTTTGTTGTAATTTTAGGTATAAAATCTGAAGATGTTGCTGAGTTTGGGAACAGCTGGATTGTTGACCTTCCCCATGAACCACCCTGTCCTGCTGTAGATGATGATTTTCCTGGACCATGTTCATCTGAGTCTGAAATAGATGTAAGCATACGATAGCAGTGTGATAATCAAGCCTGCTGTTTTGTAAGCAATTAAGTAGCTGAAAGGAAAATGCTTCCAGAGTTAACTAGTAAAAATAAATAAATAAAATAATGCACTAATCAGTGTGAGAATTGTTTGATGAAGATGCTACTTCCTACTAGCTTTGCTGGCAGATTAGCAGAACAGGCTAACTTTAATAGCTGCGGATGCTCACCAGAGGCACAAGCGATTTCTTCCTTGTAATGTCTCTATACACATTTAATGAGAGGTTTCTTATGACAGAATAAAATTAAACCATAGTTATAATTTTGTTCATCCATTTGAGAGCTTTTTAAAATGACAAACTGAAGAAAATAGGACCACATGAGCCACAGGACTGGTCTGAGGAATCATTCAAGCCAGTTGCTTGTTTTTTCACTTGACAATGTCAAACCTAATTTGCATAGAATTGAGAAAATTCAGTTCAATTCAATTGTTGCTTTTCATGCCTTTTAACATTTTCATGCCTGTTCTGTAAGGCAAAAAAGGCACCACAAGAGTAATAAAACAGAAATAATGAGTTATTTAGAATTAGAATTATAGTTACACATCTGCTTCAGTTACTTTACTTACACATATCTATTTCAGTTTTCTTTTAGCACACATGTAATTAACTGCTCTTTCTTAATAAATCTAGTTAATCATCAGAGGAACTGCCAAATAATAAAACTATTAGATTATTAAGTAACTACACAGTGAATACAAAGTGGGACAGAAATGGTTAGAATAATCTTAAATGTGTATATAGGTGTTCTGTTATATGTAGATTTGTACATTTATTTATTTACTGTATAATCTGGTGTGTTATTTAGATCTATTTTGTTTTGTGTCCCTTATACAGGATGCCATTGAGAAGTGCAGCTCTTTTCTTTTCTTTCCTTTTATCTCCTGCCATGAGAATATAGATCCCAATCCATTTGTTGCCAGCTGTGTTTCGGATCTGTGTGTGTAAGTAAAATCAGCGTGTGTGTGTTATATGTGATAATTGGAACAATTTAAACAGCATATGTTGTTGCTCAGTTGAGTGTCTGGATTAGAAAATATATTGTTGGACACATTGTCCTGTGTATAAAGGCTCTGAAGTTCCTTTAAAAGCTGCATTTGAGTTTACGTAGATGCATTAAAATATTTATGAGCCCTCAGTGTTATACTGCCATTGATAGAGTGAATATATATACCCTTGTATAATCCTGTTGGAGAGCCATTCTACAAAAATAGCTTGGATGGATTGGGTTAACCGCATCTCTCTCACTCTCACTCTCTCTCTCTCATATTCTCTCTTGGTCAAATTTTTACTCTCTAGTCTCTTTATAAAATGTTTCGCTGTGCAATTACAGAATTAAAGTAATGAAATGAGTGTGAAAGTGTTGTATATGTGTATTTATGTCTGTGTGCATGTGAAGAAGAGCAAGCTATATTTATTAGATTGACTAAAGTGGTTTCTGAACACTTTCTGAAGGTCCAGCTGCTGAGTAAGAGTAAGAAGTTCAGAGTCCAGATGTTCAGTATGATTTCTTTAGTTACCTATAAGTGCATGCTTTGCATGTCTGCTTTACCTTTTTGCTCTCTCTGGACTCCTTGAGGTCCAATTATGTACCTTAAATCTTTTGCAGGTGACAGATATGTACATACTGAAGGTGCAAAAGATGTGTAGTTTGCTACCTTTATTTCTGAGCATGTACAAGTACTGTATAGCTATTTTGAAATTGTAAAGTGTATCTACTTTTTCAGCTCACATGATGAAGAAACATTTTGCCGGACACTGGTTGAATACACCAGGGCCTGCTCCCATGTTGGTTATCCAGTCCGAGAATGGAGAGACAGCTTCCCTTCATGTGGTCAGTCTAGCCCGTCCTATTTATTAAACATTAAACAGGTTAGTGTAGGGCAATAATTCAAGGGAAATTAATCCATGGAATAGAAATTTGAATAATGTCGTCGACCCTCCTGATAATGTAACGCTGCCTTACAAGAGGTTTTAAAGTATTAAAGAGTTTCCATGGACTTAATTTGCATCCTCAACTGTTAGCAAGGGATACACTGATCTCATATCGTTTATCTATAATGGGTCCGATATTGGCCTAAATGCTGGATTGATATTGATATTACTGTTTCAGTAACAATATTGAATCAAAAATAGAAAAATGGGATCCGTGCATTACTGTAATTAGCTCATTCAGTTCCAGTAAATACCCTCTGTATTTTGATTATGTTTTTTGATTTCCATATACTACTCTGTTTTCTTTCAACCCTAGTTCATAGTTTGCTCTCAACCCTTGCGTTTAAGCCTTTTGACGTTTAAACATCTTGCAAAAGCAGGCATTCATTATATTGAATATTGTTACGTTGTGTGTTGTAGCGGATGGATGTGAAGATAGCTTTGTCCATAGAGACTGTATCAGTTGCTGTCCCCCTACCTGCACTTTTGAAAAAGAGTGTCTAGGCACCAACCTTCACTGCCTGGATGGATGCTACTGCCCCGATGGTAAGTATTATTCCACATTCCTTCCTCTTATAGTGTGATATCTCCTTATCATTACACATATACAGCACTTACTGTATAATTCAAGGCTAACGTTGTCTTAAATGACTGAGTGTTTTAGGATTTATGTATTATTTCTAGAGTGACATAAGCTTCATCTCCTCCTACTAATAATATTCATGACCTGTATTGGGGTGCCAGTTACCTCAAACATCTTTGAAAATGTAAGATCTAGCATAATCTACATCTAGAGAACTGTCTCTCAGTGCCAGTATTGTATGTTGCTGGAAATGGGTGTTTTATATCCACTCACAAATTTCTTTCATTTTTCTTCTCTATTTTCACCCCAGGGATGATTCTACAGAATGGCACTTGTATAGCGGTGTCTCAGTGCCCGTGTGTATATCATGGCACAGCTTATCCTTTGGGTCATGTTCTGGAGCAGGGCTGTACTGTCTGGTAATGAACCTATTAATTTAAATTAATAGCTGTGCTTGAGAGTTTAAGACCTCTGGTGTTCAAACAGCCCAACTACATTACTTACATAATTCACAGAATGCTATCACAATTTCCACGATGCATATTTTGCATCCTGATGTATCGTGTCATGATGTATTATACACCCCTATGTTTCAATAATTTAGTTTTTGTACATTTGTCCAAATTGAAGAAACCACGGCAATGGGGCGCATTCTGCCCATGGGCCTCGCGTTCGACACTTCAAGTAGTTTTAGTTCGAGTAGTTGTAATTTTAAAAAAAATCTCCTTTATCCTTCATTAGTCACTGTAGGCTTCACTCAGACCATTATTCTAGGTGTTTACATTTCTTGTTTGTCAGTACATTTAAGATTTACATTCTATAATATAAATTTCCATAGAAATGAATTAGTAAGTGCCACTCTGTGTACGAACTCTTGTATTGAGAATGCTCTTTCATCATTTTCTGCAATGCATTCACTTTTTCTGCACTTCTCATCTTCTTGTTATTATATTTTCAGTGTCTGCATGGGAGGAGTATGGAACTGCACTGAAAATAATTGCACTTGTAAGACTGGTTTTGAGGCCTTTTCATATGGTTTAATTTTTTGTGTCATCATAATGTTTTTAATGGTCCACTATGTAGGATTTTGAGGGTATTTATTAGCAGAAAAAGAGTATATATTCGTATATTATTCCATCATATATTTATAGGAGTGGGCGGCACGGTGGTGCAGTGGTTAGCACTGTCGCCCCACAGCAAGAAGGTCCTGGGTTCGATCCCTGAGTCACCCAGGGTGCCTTTCTGTGCGGGGTTTCCATGTTCTCCCCATGCATGTGTGGGTTTCCTCTCACAGTGCAAAGACATGCAGATTAGGTCAACTGGCTACTCTAAATTGCCCATAGGTGTGAATGTGAGCGTGTGTGGCTGTTTGTCTGTGTTGGCCCTGTGGTGGACTGGCGACCCGCCTCTGGCCAGAAGATGCTGGGATTGGCTCCAGCTTCCCCGCGACCCAGATGGATAAAGCGATATAGATAATGGATGGATATTTATAGGATTCATAAATATGTTTTCATTAGTGTATGATTATGAATCGTTGTCTTTTCATAAGCTTAGAATGAGGGCACCTGATGGCTACCGTACACACGAGAGAGGCATTCAGGTGGTTGAATCCTACATATTGGACCTTTAAACATTCGAAGGAGTCATTATATAATAGTTTACCCGAGTATTTGTGTGTATTTGTGCTTAAATGACAGCGGAGTGTACAGTGATGGGTGACACACATGTGACCACGTTTGATGGGCGCATCTACATGCATACGGGCAAATGCCAATATGTACTAGCGAAGAGCCGTGGCAACACCAAGTTTACTGTCACGGTGCAGTACGCTGCATGTGGAGAGGTAAGGCTGACTGTGTGTGTGTATGTGTGTGTGTGTGTGTGTGTGTGAGAGAGACAATATGTTACTGGCACTTTCTCTACTTTGGCCCACCACATTAAGCTTTCATTATAACAAATTTCTTTTCTTTTCAGAAAGCAGTGTGTTATACAGTATGGATTGTGAAATAGATATTGATTTAAAGTCTTGAATTAATTCAAGAGAAGTTTGCAGTGTTTAACCCCATCACATGATGAAAATTCCTATATTTCTTACCTAAATATGTCTTTAAAGAAGGGGTATCCAGCTGGTGTAGCTGTAGGTGTTCGTTCCAACTAAGCAGAAGCCAAACCTACTAGTTGATTGAATCCCAGAACTGACAAAACTGATTAAATTTGTGGAATCGATGTGGTTCTTGATTGGTTGGAATAAAAACCTGCAGCCATTCCAGTGTTTGCAAATAAGATCGGACACCTGCTTTATAGAGTCACTGTTTCTCAGTTGTTTGAGTGAGTAATGCATAGTTTATTTCCCGTGAAAATAGAGATATCAAGCTGTGTAATTCTTCAGAATCACAACATGTTTGCTTTTTTGTTTTGTATATAAATCATTTTTTATCCACCATCTTTGTTGATAAAGGAAAGAGTGAAGATTTTTTTGTCTCTTTAACTCAAATCTGGCAATTGCAGGAAACAAGAGAGACGCAAGCTCTGATTTTTATGATGATTGCGATTGTAAAAACATGCAAAATTATGATGATAAATTGCTAAATAATTTAGTTACAGAATCTGTGGACACTTGCTCCTTTCATATTATATGAGGTTTATATTAGCAAGCCTTGCCAATTTGCCTTGATGAGTATGCAGTTTGGGTGTTTTCACCTAAAATACGTGGCAATTTCAATGCAAATAGATTAATTTGTGATTCACTAAACCTGAAACTCATTTTGAGAACAGATATTGTATATTCAAATGGATACAACTGAAGGGCAGGTATTACATTTGAATAGTCTGTTTCAATTCACAGCCAAAACAAAGGCATAATTATATTTAGGTTTCTATAGGTTATGGTTATGCGTCTCAAAATATTCAGATTCAGATATTCAGTGTCTTGTAATTATTACTATATTACCATGTTGGTTAGATATTCACCACTCTTTCACAAACCCAATGACAAGAGCATTTAATAGAGGTGTTCCTTCACATGTACTTTATGAATTAGATCACACTCATAGCTACAGTTTCTTTTATGCTTTCTTATAGAATTTTACAGTTTTTTGACCTGAATTAGTGTTGTGTTTATAGGATTGTAGTCCAAACAAAAGCTGTGTCCTGTTCTTATATGTCCTGTTCTTGTGTATTTGTATGTGTACGTACAGTTTAATGTTTTATTTTGTTATTTGTGTCAGTCTCAGGAAGATTCCTGTAGTCACTCAGTGACTCTTGTGGTGGATGAAGATGTCAGCAGGCAAGTCACCCTCAACAGAGAAGGAGAAGTCATTATTGGGGCCAACATGGTTGTCAGTCTGCCTTACTCAGATGGTAAGAGTAATACTAGATATTTTTATTACATCAAGTTTTCTTTTGGTTCTTTGAAGGTAGTTATCTCTTTCAAGTCAGCTTAATTTAGATATTTCTTTGTGTAGTGTGTCACTTCCCTTCTTCAACATTACCCTTTCTTCCCTCTAGTCACTTTGGCTTAGTGGTATTTTGTGTTTAATTGTCTATTGTTCATGGTTGTTATTTTATGTTTTGGTTTAGGCTTTAAGTAAATACCGATTTTTATTTTTGCTATTTTGTTATACGTAATATTGAATTGTGGATTCTTATGCATTCATATGTGTGTTTGTTAGATGTACTGGCTGTACGCAGGCTGACATCTGTGTTCGTGGGACTGCAAGCGTCTTTTGGATTGAAGCTGCATTATGACTGGCGGGGTGGTCGAATCTACCTGCAGCTGGACAGCACATGGACAGGCGGCACCCTCGGACTCTGTGGAACACTTAACGGCAACCTGCGAGATGACTTCCTGTATGCTTTTCTGTTTCTGGCTACATTTAAATGATCACCATTAAAGTTCTGGCTTGTGTGTGTGTGTGGGTTTATGTGTGTACAGTAAGTAAGTTATCTGTGTTGTGTACTAACTAGCTCTCCAGCTGGTATGATAGAAGGGACACCACAGCTGCATGCCAACGCATGGAAAGTGTCTTCAGCATGTATCAGCCCTGTTAACATCCCTGTTATAGACCCCTGCGAGATGAACCAACAAAATGGTACGTACATTTAGTACATGTACAATGGCTTGTACCATGCCTGTTGTGAGTGAATGGAGCACGGAACGATCAGCAGGAGCGAGCAGTAACTTTTGTGAGTCAGTATGCTGCATGTCGTTACTGTTATCGGGACCTGTGTTATAAGCATTTTTGTGGCAGCATGTATGTGACCATTTGCGATTTTACTATGGACCTTAAACTTGAACAGAGAGCAAAAAGCAAATTCTGTGTCAAACTTGGGAAATTGGCTACAGAGACAATTGAAATGCTTTACAAGCACAACCCCTGAAAATGTCCAGGAAATTAAGCGATTGTGCATGAGGATCGTCAGATTGCCTTGAGTTCTGCCCCTGATGAAGCATGAAAGCTACTCAAAACCTCACCTGGCTCATCTGGCCGTAAACTTGCTGAAACATTTCATGGATCTCTGTTGCAACTTCCCGAGTTTCCTGAATTTGATGTTTGCACGTTGCATGTTGTCGCAACAGGAACAGTCTCGCAACTGTTTAATCACACCTCTTATAGAAGGACCCCCATTTGTTCATGCCAATCAGATTTTTACAAAGGATATGATCACCTCGGTAAAATACAGTTCAGTTCTAATATTGGCTTAGTAGTCTTGACCGCCGATGTCATCAATAGAGTTTATTCTCACGTGAATAATATAGACTTCAGTCTATCTCAAGACTTCAGTTTGACGTGAAGCATACCGCTAAAGCAGCTATTGGTAATTTCAATATAAGAAATCAGAGATAAGGCAAAAAAAGTCTCCAAATCAAGTGCATTGCAGGAGAGAGAGCATCACCAGATGATATGATAACATTCAGCCTAGCACTGAAGGCAATATTTTTGTAAATCCTACATTACGGGCTGTTGTTTATGTATATACTGTATGTATGTATATATGTCTGCATCTATCCATCTATCTATCTATCTATCTATCTATCTATCTATCTATCTATCTATCTATCTATCTGTCTATCTATCTATCTATCTTATTATTATTTATTTTATTAATTTATTGCTATTTAAGAATTTGCTATTCAGGTAATGAGAACTGGGGCACTGTGTATGAAGCAGGTTGTTATTTATGTACTTCCAGGATGGAATGAAACTGGGGTTCTCCAGCTTCTTGCAGATTAATATTTGTGACCCATCATATCAAGTCAGGTATTAAGTCTCACAGGGTAGTTTTGCGCTCTGGCCAATAAGGTGTGGTTGGTAAAATCTTTAAAATCTTCAATTTTGGCAAATATCAGTTGATAAAGACCTTATGTTCCTGATCCTTCAACAGAATTAAGAAATTTTAATCCTAAACATTGCTTTAAAGCACTTTAATGAACACTATCCAAGCTGTATCCAGTTTTACAGAAAAACATGCGTTTTTTTCACTATAAAACCGCGCTGCTGGTGAAGTTATTCTGAGGATTCCCTCTTTCTTATTCCGTCATCGAATCCTCATTTACGTATTCTAAAAATCTGACACCCTCCTCGTGAGCAAACTCATACTGTTGCTATGGTGACATATGGACACGATATAGTAATAAACTTGGTATCAAATTGGAGCTTATTGAATCAGGAATATGAAAATATGCAGAACTCAAATCACCCAAAATGTGACTTAATACCTGATTTGGTATGATGGGTCACATATACTGTAATTAAACTAGTTTTTAGCTAGGCTTTTAACTTTAGTCACAAACAACTATAACAGCTGTAATAACTTTAATAGTAAGAGTAAAAAATATTAGCCCTGGTTAAAAAATATATGTATAATCTGAGAGTATTGCATAAATTGCCAAATGCACTCTGTCTGTAACATGGGTTGTTGTTGTGTTGCTTGTTGTTTTGCACGAAGGTTGACAGACCCTGCTGTGAATTTTCTGTTGTGTTGTAGTATTCTATGCATCAATGTGTGATGTTCTAACTGGAGACGTGTTTGCTCCATGCCACGGGTACGTGAGTCCTGGTGTGTACTACCAGCTGTGCCGCTATCAAGCCTGTCGGTGTGGCAGCAGCTGCCTGTGCACTGCACTCGCCCATTACGCCTACGTCTGCTCCAAACACCACATCACCGTCTACTTCAGAGCACATGTCTCCGAATGTGGTTAGTTTATAACTTCACCTCTTCCTCTGTGGTTAATCCTCTTCTGCTGTGGTTAATTGGATAATTGAGGCTGAATGGTGGGTTTGAATATTTCAGCTGAATATCAACATTTTGTAACATCTAATATAATTTATTACACTATTTTATGTTGTCTCATATTAGTGATTGGTGGAAAAGCATGTGTATGTAATTAAAATTTAAACAAAAATGATTACACACTAAAGTTACTTTATATTAGGTATGGTACATTAATGCTAAGGTTAAAGGCTAGCTGATGATAACAATGAAAACAACTTTTTTTTTTTATTACAGAGATTATATTCAGACCATAAGGTGAAAAATAAAACAAACTCTTATCAACTTTTCCATCAGGACCATAGGAAGGCTCCATACATGAGTTGAAGTTTTGTGTTATAGTATTTCTTTAATAAATACTGAGATAAAGATTTAATGGATATTTAAAAAAAATTTTTTTTAAGTTTCTAAATATGAATAGCCTGTGACATGAATTGTTAAAAAACTTGAGGATGAATGTGTTATGACAGTACTTTGATTTGTGAGTGACAGTGCTTTGACTTGTGTGTGTGTGTGTGTAGGCATGGTCTGTTTAGGGGGAATGATGTACCACTCTTGCACGACATCATGTGGGAGAACATGCCAGTCAGTGAGTAGTGATGAAGTGTGTGATGAGGACTGTGCCGAAGGATGTAGCTGCATGGATGATATGTTCTATGATCACGCACGTCAGCGCTGTGTACCGCTGTAAGCCAAAAAATAAAAACCTCACACATTTATAAGGCCACATTTTGTTTTTAAATTAGTTGTCTTTTGTACAAGTTGGAAAGTCACATGGGATCCTGTTTGTGTAGATCTCAGTGTCACTGTTACTTCATGGGTTCAGTCTTTCAGCCAGGAGAAGTGTCCTTCAGCTCCTCTGGGCCTTGGTGAGTGTGTGTGCAAGTGTGTGGACCGTACTGGGTAAAAGGATGTGTGTTCAGTGTTCTGTTAATTCCCCATATTATAGTATGTAGTAAATGTTTTGGCAAATGCAAATTGTGGTATAAAATTGTGTCTTATATTGTAAAGATGTAGTTTATGGTGCCTCGCTTGTGCCAAGTCCAAATGTTTCACTAGCACTGTAATGCTAACTGTAAGTGTATATGCTAACACAGTCAGTATAGTATAAAAAATATAATGCCATTTGTTTTTGAAGTCTCTGCAGAAATGGCCGTATGGAGTGTGTTCCTGAGGAAAGAGGTAAATAATAAAATTGTACCTTTTCTCCACTTTTAAGAATATCTGAGTCCTTAGATTACACAGATATCCAATTACCATTTAATGATTTCCTGGAGTAGTATCCAGGATGTGGCGTACAGCATGCTTTATTTTATTTAAAGTGCAACATTCGTAGAGGTTTTATTTAATTTATTTATAATAATTTCCCTGTCTGGTGTTTTGAAACTTGCATGGTCCTTGTAAAATGTCATAGTAGACCCAGTAGAGATTTGCTGTTTAATGATTAATGATAAATAAACAATTATTTTTTGTTCCATTTCCTGAACCTGTTGTAAAATACAAACAGTAATTGTTTTTTTCCTGTGTGTTGGAATTCTAAAACTCATCTCATGACTTTATTGTTTATTCATTTATTTATTCAGAGCCTGAGACAGATGATTGTCCAAATGGAAAAGTGTACTATAACTGCAGGGGTCCCCAGGGTGTAGGGCCATCTGGCGTGGGCGTGGCTTGTGAACTCACCTGTAGGAACCTAATGCTGAACCTTACCTGTCCTCCTATGACTCCCTGTGTGTCTGGGTGTGGATGTCCAGCAGGGTAATCTGTATATGTTTGTATGACTTGAAAGTAATTTAATTGAATGATTGGAGTGCATAACATCACATAGTAAAGAAAATATTTTTAACGTGTGTGTGTGTGTGCTGTGTGTGTGTCTTTCATGCGCACAGGTTAGTTGGTCATAATGGAGAGTGCTATTATCCAGAAAACTGCCCATGTGCCTGGCTTGGTCTGGAGTATCTTCCAGGAGAGACGGTGGATACTCCTTGTTACCGCTGGTCAGTGTGTTTATATGTGATTGTTTCTTGTTAACCATTTGCCTTTATTGGCACTTTCTAAATGATTTGTTTATTGATTTTATTCCCAGTGTGTGTCATCGTGGGTTCTTTAATTGCACATACTTTCCCTGTCCGGCTGTGTGCACTGTCTACAGCGACCGTCATTACCACACGTTTGACGGCTTGGAATATGACTATGCCAGTGATTGCCAAGTTTACCTTATAAAGGTACTGCTGTATGTGTGTGTCTGTGAATGAGAATGAAAATGCTATACTATATTATAGTACAAATGATAGCATATAATTATTATATGTTTTTTACATTAGTATAATTATTATCATGTTATAAACATGAATTTATTTCTAGTACACTACTAATATCTAGCTTATGGACTACTTGGGCCAATTTGTATCCCACAATGCATTGCTGTTATATAATTTTCATAATACAGTCCAGGGGAAGGCAAGCAAAGGCAGCAGCTATAGTGCCTTACATAAGTATTCACCCCTTTTCTACATTTTGTAGTGTGAACAAATGAACTGAAATGGATACAATTGGGTTTATTATAATATTTTAATTTATTTGTAATATTTTACAATATTGTGGTGGGAGGAAACACAATATAAAAGTAACATTTTCTATTGCACTCTACTGATATTGTTTCTAAATCATCTTGCAAACTCTGTAGATTTTCCCCCAATTCAATATTAAGGGTTATTTTGTATAGATGCAGAATATATAATTCCAAGTGTAAGTCCTTCTTAGCTCCAGGTTGTAACACTGCTATCTGTGGAAAAGTTCAAGGGGATGAATACTTATGCAAGACATTTTGAACACAGTCCAAGTGTGTCAGCTAAGGAAAGAGGTCTAAAGTGTCACCCATTGTTGACCGTTTGTGAGTAAATCGGATTTATTAGCAGAAAGGAGCTTACCAGCTTCCACAAGTGGAATGTTTTTATCACATCTACAGTGGCACACCTTTAAACCTGCCAAAACGTTTTTAATACCAACAAAGAGGCTAAGAAGGTGTGTGACTGACTGAGCTTTCCTTTGCGACTCGCTGTCAGGGTGGATAGAATAGCTAGAAAGGATTGTCTCCCACTGTTCCTAATCTTGGGAAAATCAGAGTGGATTTTTAATTAGAGCAGGATTGCTGTAATGGAGCCCGGCTGAATGTCAAACCTGCACGAACACAGCACACAAACTTTGCAGTAGCCCTCACTTAACAAAGAGCAATCTGTTCCCAATCAGCTTACACACTGGAGCACACCCTGTGTGTGTGTACTATGTATGTGTGTGTGTGTGTGTGTGTGTGTGTGTGTGTGTGTGTGTGTGTGTGTCTGTGTAAGGGTGTGTGTGTGTGTGTGTGTGTCTGTCTGTCTGTCTGTCTGTGCAGGGTTAGTGAAAGGACTTTGGTGTCTGTTAAAGGGCAGTAAGTCTCGGAGGAACCCATTGATCTACTCTGGGGACCGAGCCCTCGGCAGCTACAAAAAGACCATACACACACACACACACACACACACACACACACACACACACACACACACACACACACACTGAGATTAAGTTTAATATGCTAACCTTACTAATATAACTGCATATACGTTGCAAATAAAGTGGATAGGGATTAGGTTGAAAAAAAACCCACTGAAGTATTCCTTTAATATTCTGCCTGGTTTCTGTTTTTCCATAAATAGAGTGTAGGTGATACAGAGATTTCTATTACGGCTCAGAATAAAGACTGCTACGAGAGTGGAATAATCTGCATGAAGAACCTGCTCATCTATGTCGGCCTCACTAAAATCTACTTCAATGATAACTCGGGCAGACCTGTAAGTCATCTGTCCATAACTGCAGCCTTTCATGATGACAACATAATTCCTCTGTGTGTGAATGTGCTCTAGTGGCTGTTTGTTTTCAGGTATGGTGTACACCTGCTCTGTTTGTGTGTGGTGTTCATTGTGTTTGTGGTGGGCTTTCAGAGCCCATCTACTGTGGTGGGACGAGGGCACGAATTTGAGCTGTGGACAGCAGGCTACTACACGGTGGTCCATTTCCCCAATCATGACTTGACTGTGCTGTGGGACCGAAAAACAACCATTCACATTCGCGCTGGGCCACGATGGAAGGTTAGAGTTGCTAGCTCACGTTATATGATATGAATTTACCACATTTAACACAGTTCAGTTAAACCTTATCAGTAGTGCCACTTGTGGCACAGAAATATTATTTTCAGATATAGAGCCAGAGCACTATAATGTATGTTACAGAGTATGATGCATTTCACTCTGTCTGCACTTTTACCTCCTTATAGGCTGATTGTTTGTTTCAGCAGTTTATAAAAGCTTAGTTCTGGGTTCTTTAGCTTGTTGGTAATGCATCATGTCACATAGAAGCTTTTAGGCATGTTTCAGTTTTTTTGTTTGTTTCTCATTTTGACAAGGAGGCATCTTAATACAAAGTCAATGTAGAGCAATGAAATCCCATCCAGTGCACTCTGTCTCTATGGCTCCAGGTTAATACACTATTTGGTAGGCATGGAACAATATATTGTGCATAGATAAATCGCAATACAAATTTATGATGATTTGAATCAATGGAAATAAAAATGAACCGTGATTAATCTTAGTTTTTCCAGGCTGTAATTGCATTGTTTGGACATCAGAGGGTGCAATAACATACAAGAGTGGGTATACACATGATAGGTGGCAGGAACACAGCTCACTCTAATGCTATGAAAGCATGCAGAAATAACAGGTCTAAAATGGGAAAGAGCTTTTGTGCTTATTTACAAACAGATTCAGCAAGAAATCTTTTTTCAGACTGCTGAAAGCTAAAGACAAAGCAAATGCAGTTAGTTGTTTTATGTGTAAGCTTTTTTAATTTGTAAGGAAAAGTTTATTATTAACTTTTTTTTACTTTTTAATAAAAGGAATTTTTAGTTTGTAGGTTATTATATTTTACTCCAAACTTCACAAATGTTTGTGAATAATTGTTGATTGTTATTAAGGAAATGAAACAATAGTATATGTTTTTTAATTAACAAAAGGAATATTTAAGTTAAAGATAAAGAATAGGAAAATAAATGGAGTATTTTTTTGGTAATAAAATTTTCTTTTAAATTTCTTTTTTTTAATATCTTAGAAAAATTTTATTGTGAACCCAGTATGGTGAATCGAATTGAATTGTGAATTGGGTGAATTGTTACATGCCTACCACATGGCCAAAAGTTTGTGGACAACTTATCATCACGCCCACATCATATTCCAGATTTAGTCTCCACTTAGCTATTATAATAAATAAGCTCCACTCTTCTGGGAAGGCTTTTCCCTAGATTTTGGAGTGTGGCTGTGGGATTTAGTTATTCAGCCACAAGAGAATTAGTCAGGTGGAGCACTGATGTCAGGGGAGGTCTGGTGCACAGTTGGTGTTCAAGTTCATCCCAAAGGTGTTCAGTGGGGTTGAGGTCAGGGCTCTATGCAGGACACTTGAGCTGTTCCACACCAACCCTGGTACACCATGTCTTCATGGAGCTGCTTTGTGCACAGGGACATTGTCATGCTGGAATAGTTTTGGGCCTCTTATTTCGAGTGAAGGTAAATTGTAATGCTACAGAATACAAAGACATTCTATGCAATTGTGTGCGTCTTAGTTTGTTGTAACAGTTTGGCGAAGAACCCCATGTGGTTGTAATGGTCAAGTGTCCACAAACCTTTGGCCATAAAGTAGGTTTAGGAGATTTGTAGGATTGTTTACACCAAGAAATCAAAATCACAATGGTCTGATTGGACGGCACTGAGGGACAACATGGGATGTTTTATACTTTAATTAACAGTTGTTAAACTCCATGCATTCTGTTTGTATGTGCTTGTGTTGTACATAGTGTGAGAGCGATTTTATAGTATCAATATAGTATATCAATATCAAGTGTCATTGATATTCAATTGCACAACCACAAAGCAATTTTACCACATTTCATGAATTAAATATTAAGAACATTAGCTGGGAATTAATATATGATAAGCTAAACAATACCAAGCAGTCTAACCTGTAAACTCATCTTTGAACCCACTGTAATTCTACATTAAGTTCTTTGAAAAGTGCCTTAGAAGATGAAAAGACACATATTGTCGAAACTTTTAGCTGTTTCAAGTATGTTTATACTTTTATTGTAAGCTATCATCAGTTCTTACATCCAAATACTGCATTTCATCGGGAAATCTAAATTCATTTGACGTCACTGAGCTCAACTTGGAAATCTGCCACATAGAAAGTGGTGGTGCAGTTGACGTGCCTGGCTTAGCCCGACGAAACAGCTACTTTTTCATATCTATGACTCACACGTAGGTTCAGCAGAGACATGGGGTCAGTTTAGGGGCAAGGGAAAGCTTGTGAATGTTTTCATTGTAATTGCAGTTTACCTCACAGACAGCAGCTTTAAAAAAACTGTTTTTAAAATTTTCCTTAACCAGTTGAATTAATACCTGTACTGCTGCATTCAACAACTACTTACCAAATGGTTGTTGGAAAAAGTTACCAGTAACCAAACAGGGTGTTGGTTTTGTGTGTGTGTGTGTGTGTGTGTGTGTGTGTATGCGTGCGTGCGCATATGTGCATGTGTCTGTGTTTTTGTCTTCAGGGTCAGTTCAGTGGCATGTGTGGGAACTTTGACATGGTGACAGTGAATGACATGACCACAGCGGGGCACATGGAGGTCAGCAATGCTCAGGCTTTTGGGAACAGCTGGGCTCTTGGCCAGGTACGTGAGTGCAATCAGGCATGCTACACACCAATAAGATATCAGGGCAGTAAGCGAGAAACAAGGCAGGGCAGGGGAGTGGTGGTGGGGAGTAATAAACATGCTAAAAGTAGACAGTTTAAGATAATGAAAGGAAGGCATATTGATTGACTTTACACATTTTACATAGGAACTCCACATTATGACACCGGAGTACAAGTAGTGTTACAAGTTAACGTTCAAAAATAACCATATTCTTTTTCCCCAAATAAGATGAGGTAACAAACAAATATGTATGTGTTTCAAATGGACACCAGTGAAAGCCCTGTCTCTTTTCCCCATCTCACATTATTAGGAGGTCGTTTGTCTCCTCTAGATTTTCTCACCTGAAAGATGTGAATCACATGCAAATCACATAAACCAAAAAGGTGCTGGGACTATGTTCCTGTTCAACTCCATGCCTGTCTTTAATGCACTGTTCACCTGATATTTGTCCATTCTCTATCACTTGCTAGATTAACAACCGACTGGTTGGATCCCAAACTAGCAGTGACTATTTTTTCTTGTCCTTAAAATGACTAAACTTCTTTTTGCTGAATAGCAAAGTAGCAAGATTACCTTAGTGGCTAGATATGTAAGCTGGGAAGTGGCATTCATTTTAGTCACTTTGTTTTAACTACAGATCAGCTTCTGGTCGTCTATGAGCGGATACAAGAACCTTTACTTATATACAATTTTTGTCTGGTAAACTAAGATTTGTAGGATTGTTTACACCAAGAAATCAAAATCACAATGGTCTGATTGGACGGCACTGAGGGACAACATGGGATGTTTTATACTTTAATTAACAGTTGTTAAACTCCATGCATTCTGTTTGTATGTGCTTGTGTTGTACATAGTGTGAGAGCGATTTTATAGTGCGCAGACCATGTGAAGGGGACCTAAGCAGACAGCCATATGCTAAGCGAGAGTGTGGCCTTCTCTACAGTGACGTTTTTGCTTCATGCCACAATGTGGTAAGTGCCTCCATTGGGAGTTTATTGACATATTCTGTGTTCTACAGAAAAAAGGTCATTGCTTACCCACGGTGCACACACACAATTACACGTGTCTGTTAGTGATGCACCAGCAGATAGCAGTGTGGCTAAGGGTAAGATTCCCCAATGATGAGAAAATGCTTGGCAGTATTTTACCCTATGTCCAGCAGGGGGTGTGGTTTCAATAGAAATGGAAATTAAGGTGAAAGAGTTCATGTCACAAATTAGCTTCATTTGCCAGAGCAGAGACGTTATGTCACGTAATTAAATTTTCCCCACAAACAGTTTGAGAAATGATTGACTTTATTTTATAAACAAAATCAGAAAATTTGTAAATAGTCAATGCAGATTTCAATAAAATCTAAATCAAAAATTTATTGTCCCGTCTAAAATAAATAAATGCAAAAATGGTCATTTCCGGGGGAAAACTTTTTTCATCTACAAACCTGTCGTTGATTTTGAGCCAATCGTTTTACAGAAGCTTTTAATGCAAACAAGTAAAAAGGACAGTCTGTTAAAAAATACATGATCTGAATAAAGAAGAATTTTTTTAAATGTATGGAAACTTATACAAATGTGAAACGTGTTTGCCCATAAAAAATATTTTTGTTAAAATAAAACTATATGATGTTCTCATGTGGTTAAAAGAAAATTATAACTTGGTACATGTTCTATTCATTTTATATATTAATTTTGGCTCATTTTAATGAAGGTGCCAAACACAATTTCAAGTTTTAGGTATTTTTATTTTTGCTGTGTCATTGTCAGTGTGTATCATTAGCCCTGTTTATAATGATGATTGGCAAGGACTGAATAGGAATGTAAATCAAGCTAAACGGACACTTGGTGTCTTGACCTGCTGTATTGTTCTGTGCTCACTGGTGTGACTAATCTCTGACAAACCCCCAGGTGGATGTGACCTGGTTTTATAAAAACTGCCTGACAGACACCTGCAACTGCAATCGAGGGGGCGACTGCGAGTGTTTGTGCACCAGCATTGCGGCATACGCACACAAGTGCTGCCAACACGGCGTCACGGTACACTGGAGATCTCCCACTGTCTGCCGTAAGTGCACACAATGCCATGACCTGGTGACCTGGTGACCTCCACCTGCTGTCCATCATCATAATAAGTTTAATTAGTTAGCTAACACTCTATCTAATCACTAAAAAACACAACAGTGCGTGCATTTTGGTATGTACATTGATATTGTTTCTTTGTTTCCGTTACAGCATATGACTGTGAATACTACAACCAAGGTGTGTGCTAGCCTCCATATATTTACTTACACAGGGCCATGTTAAGAGTTGACCACACATTTTAAAAGATGCAGTTGAGCACAAAAGTTTGTACCCCCATGGATGAACTAAAATGATTGTAAAATAAAGCTGTGCAGGAAGATCTGTGAAATAGCTTTGAGTATGTAAATAGTATAGGAATATTTATATCATATTCAAAAAGAATGACTTTTTGTTACACCAGTAATATCTTTACATTCTCTACCACATATTCCTTCCTCTGAAAACATCCAGAAGTAATTTTTAATGGCCCATAGAAGTGATTGAGGTTCTTTTTAAAATATATAAACATACCTGCATTTTATCTGTTTTAGAGCTTTTATCTGTTTTTATCTGTTTTATTCTGTGTTTAGAGCTAGGTGAGGGTCCGTTCACGTTGTCTGCCACTGAGCTGAACGATTCAGTGTGTGTGTTTGGAGCGAATGTCAGTAGTGGAGAGGTGTTTCCCCTGCTGAAGACTAGCGCCCAGCCAACTGCCATTTTCAACCTCATGATCACCAATGGACTTTTCAAGGACAGAGCCTCACGTGAGAGCACACTTTACACTCATTTAATTACATTTTTATTTGTCAGTAATGAGGGCTGGAAATTAACACCAGCCTGCAGGCCAAATGCAAGTATTATTATCCTGGTGGGTAACGTCATTAAAGAAAAAGAACAAGTGAATTTATATATGCACGGTTTGTAGAACGTCACTCAGCTTGACTCTTCTCACTGGATGTTTATGGCTTATCTCGGTAGAAACATATGAAAATTGTGATTTCTGTACCATTGGTCTATTTTTACCTCATGCAAGCCTACCTCAGCCAAACATGCAGGATTCTTTATGGACAGATGGTTTGGTAGATGTGGATGTTTTTGGTAATTCCTTAACTTTAAAGTACTTTGCTTTCTTTATCTGAATAACTACATAGTTTCACTTTACTGAACAAATTAATGGTAATTGGTTAGTAATATGGTTAAACAGTAATTGCTAAATAATAAAATGTGTGTTTAAGGGTATGATGATAAATGAGAGAGTAGGGTTAAAAAAATAATAATAATATCTGATTGTTACCAGGCCTTTTTCCCCCATTCATTTGTAGTGGAATTAATAAAAAACTACTCCCTCTGAAAGAGTAGGTGGGTTACCACAACATATCTGATCTGGTGTAACATATTCACTACTGGAGTACTACTATGGTTAGTGAAAGTGCTGACTGGCTACAAAATTTTGAAAAACAACTAGTCATACTGGCTGACAAAGCTACAAAGTGAGCTTCCAGTCATGGTGTTATTGGTGATGTTGGTGTCATTTAAAAGCTGAGCTGATTATTAGAGCATTAGACATCTTTTTGTTGTGTTGCTCTCCTCTTAAGGACTCCCTACTGTCTCGCTGGAGTCTGCAGAGCGCCCAAACTACTTCCTATGTGTCACACCCAGTCGCGTTGCGCGTCTGGAGCGCTGGAGACCCGATGAGGACTTTCGTCGCCAGGCAACCTTCATTCATCACCAGGGCTTGTGGTTGCCCGGGCGATCCTCCTTTGAGCTACACAGCCAGAAGGGCATCTTCATTACACTGACACACACACAGGCACGTGCACAGAGCTACGACAACTCGTACTCTTTCAAGGCCAGCAGCAGTTTTACCATTGAGGGTAAGAAAGTTCCCATAAACACATAAACCCACATATAGACCTTGACCACCTTTAAACTTTCTGCTCACTGCTTATGAATGGAAGTCTCATTGGACCCAGTCGTTTTTCTAAAAACAATTAAAAAACAACACACATTATCTAACTCTATCATAGGCAATATTTATGAAAATAGATGCATGAATCCATTTGGTATGATCCCTTTGTCTGTGTGCATAAATATACATGAGTGCAACTAAAGCATAGGAGGAATGTGAGAAATACTAAAATCTTTAATTTTTTTGTCTTGTTGAAATAAGTCTTTATGTCTTATTAGAATAAGGCTAGTCATTTTAAGATTTTATTTTATTCCTCCCTGTTCTTCTTAGGTCAGAATGACCTCAGTTGTGCACAGTCCTGTAATACAAATATGATGCAGTTTTATTAAAATTTTTTAATAGGCTGAAATATCTAAGGCATCTGTACCTAATGCAGTTTTGCTAATCTGCCTGTGTCCACTTTGCTCATGTTTCAGAGAGCAGTTTTGTGATCCCGTATCGACTGATGTGTGAATGGAAATACCATGCATGTGCTAGCGCATGTGTGAAAACGTGCAGAGATCCTGATGCCACACGCTGCCAGTTCTTGCCTCTGTAAGATTCAGAATTTGTGATTTTAAGAAAATTGAAAGATTTAATTCATCAGCCTTCACTCTAGTACTCAAAGCACAAACCAGGGGCAGTAAGAATCACCTGGATAACATATGCCACAAAGTTATGAGGAACTGAAAAGGTGTTTGGAAATGTTTCACCAGAAAGTGGCATAAGAGATTTTTTTTTCCAGTTTTGGAGGACCGGTTACCTGCCTGCAAATAGCTCCATATGGTTTCCATGTGTATCAAGTGAGAAGAAAAAAGAGAAAGATGACTGTGACAGAATTAATTAACACAAATGCTGCATCATATGGCACTTTGTGATGAAAGGTCACAGCATCACACATGAAAGCCTGTTCACGCATGATGGTCTCCAGGTGATTCTTACTGTTCCTAGTGATGACCATGGGTGAAATAAAACCAAGTGTTGCTGTTTGTGTATGTGCAGTAGAAAGATGCCTTTATAGATATCCTTAAAATCACTTAGTCATAAAACTCACTGCAAAAGCATCAGTGGTACTGTACTCACGGCTCTGAAACCCTGTGTGTGTGTGCAGTGTGGAAGGCTGCTTCCCGCGCTGTCCGAAAACCATGGTGCTGGATGATGTCACGAGGAGGTGTGTGTACAAAGAAGACTGTGAGTACCACCAATATCTGCTACTTCGACATTTTTCTCCTCATCAGCATCACTTAGTGCAAACATGGTGGAATTCTGCTTATGACTTTTATTTCTCTGCAGGCGTAACACTTTTGCCAACTCCTACCCCTTACATGTTTGTGACTCGGTCTAACAGAACCACCGCAGCTCCTACCACGACGGGTCCCACAACTGTGACTACAACCACGACTACCACAACTCCCACGACTGCTCCCACAACGACCACTCCTCCCACCACTGCAGGCACCACTAGCACGACTGCGGCTCCTACTTCAGCCCCCACCACGTCTACCTTTATTACAACAACTCCGGAAATCCTTACATCTTCTACACCAATTACAGAAAGCCCTTTTGTTACCTCAACTCTGCCCACCACTAAGCCAACCACACCTCCTACGACTACCTCTGTTACCACTACATCACCGCCACCCACCACTACAGAGATACTGTCCACCACTGAGGAAACAACCACTTCCATCATGACTACTACAGCACCTTTCACCACTCATCCCATTACAACAACCCCTCTTATCACAACAGAGACGACGCCTGTTTCCACGGTAACCGAGGAGGTCTTTATTTTGACGTCGACAGCAGAAACACCCCCAGAGCCAACGTCCACTGCCCCCACCTCATATCCCACAACACTCAGTTCAACAACCACCCTTCCTGCATTCGTGCTCCCCACTGGACCCTGCACGGTGAGCTTAGTGTTAAATATTATAGTTTGTTTTTTTAAAAGTGCTGTTCTTTCGCCAACTCTGTCTTGTCTTAACCCACACCCTTAACTCTAAATCAGAAAAGGATTAATGTAGTGAAACCTCATATCTGCAATCCAATAACTCCTTGTAGCTTGAGGCATTCTTGCTCTGCTTCCAGTGCGGCCACAGCAGTAATGCAGCTGTGGGGTGGGATTAAAGAGGTGTGGTGTGGCTCAGATGAATTTACTGACAAACATTCTGTCACTGGGCAATTTATAATCACACCAGGAAGGTTTCTCAGCTGAAAACATAGTGTCTTATGGAATACATCAGATAAGGAAATATGGTATGAATGTGTTTTTATGTGTGTGTTTTGTTCCTGTTTAGCCTCCATTCTCTGTGCGAGTTGATGTGTGCAGTGAATACATCTGCTTTAATGGGCTGCTGATGCTACACAACTCCTCCCAGCACTGCAGATTCAACATCACACAACCACAGTGTAACCTGCTGGGCATGCCCATTCAGATCAACACGGACCCCTGCTGTCCACTGTGGCGCTGTCCCTGTAAGACACGCACCATATTCAGACACTAGAATTCATATCTCAGTGAATAAATGGAGAATCAAAGTCGACCTATGGCAAAATCCTCTGTAAATATTCACTTAATGACCATGTTAATAGATACACCTTTATCAGGGAAGCCTATCATCTACTATATGTGCACTTTTATCTGGCTTTAGCCTATCTGCTGTTATGTAGGAGCAGAAAGGAACCACTGTTCACACATCACTACTGACTGATACACCTGATACACTTGTTTCAAACCCTACATTGTTAGTCACTGCTGTATTGAGAATATTCCACCTCCTAAATAGTATCTCCTCAGTGGTGGTGATCTGGTGCTTCCTTTCCACTAATAGTTTAGGTACAGACACTTATTGGTCTTTTATGTATCACTGATCTTCTTAGACTTTAGACTACACAGTGAGAGAGCTATACTCTGAATGAAATGGGCATAAGAACCCCTGTTCAAGGTCATGACAATGTTTGCAGCAACATTAGCTAAATAATATTTACTCATACAGGGTGCAAACTCCTTAACGATCCAATTTATTACTCGATTTATTACCAATTTATTAATCATCTTAAAGCATATTATTCAATAACTACGATGAATTGCTAATTATTAACTACTACGAACTCTGGACTCCCCATTTTTAAGAGTTTTGAGAGTTTAAGTGTACACTGCCACTCTCCATGTTTGATATTAGCATAATTCTAACACAATCACCGTTTAACACAGCTACCATGGCTTGCTGGATTCTGTGCCAAAGAGCTAATGCTGCTCCAGATAGGCCTATGTTGCTACCCTGTTGTTAAACACAGGCCAAAGATATCAGTAATGGCTCATCCTGCCTTTTAAATATGATTGACAGATGAATAAAGAACAATAGCAGTAAATAAACCCTGCCAAATACATTCCTGCATATTTGCTATGAAAAGAAGATATAAAGGAAATGTTAATATTGCTTATTTTATCTTTACAAATAAGCCCAGATAACGATACTCATACTGATGTGTGTGTGCTGTCAGGCCGCTGCTCTATAATCTCAGACCTTCGTGTGATCACATTTGACGGGAACAATGTTGCTCTGTACGATAACGGCTCCTATATACTGGTACACCTGCCCCGAGAGAAGATTGTTGGACATGTCGAGAAATGCCCCACCAGTGAGGTGAACAGCTTTCCTATAACGTATATCAATATACATAAAAACAGGAATGTTAATTTTTTTTAAGTATTAATTCATTCTTTTTGTTTCAGAGTGTGAACTACATTAGAAGACCTGTAAGTATACTGTTATTAAAAATATTATTGTAAGTTTGTCAATAATTAAAGTAGAGTCTTTCATTTATCCAACTTCTTACCCTACTCTCTCTCTCTCTCTGTCTGAAAGACTCCTACAGGTGGAACCTCTGGCCTATGTTTTAAGAAGTTAAACATAACCACTCATGCTTACAGGATCATAATCAGTCGCCTTGACCGCAAAGTACGCAGCAATTTAAGACACATTAACTTGCTAGACATAAAATCATGCCCAAAACACTGTCTGCCATGTTTAATTTAAGCTCACAACGTGTCTATCATTTCTACCATTCTACCATGTTTGAACAAGGGATCTTTTGTGACATGTCAGAGACACATTTTTGTGCAAAATGAAATTTACTTTTGTTTTATGTGTGTTGTATTTATGAATATTAAGCTGTAATGCTTTCATTGCCTGGCTGGTTGCAGGTATCTGTGAACCAGATTACAGCTCGGCTGCCGTTCACCAGATTGAACCTGCATATCGATGACACAGGGACCATGTACATCATTCACACCCCCAGTGGAATCAGTATCCAGTGGTACCACAGCACCGGCATCATGGTCTTACAGTATGGTGCCCCTGATAACACCTCCACCAGAGGACTCTGCGGTCAGTGTGTGTGTGTGTGTGTGTGTGTGTGTGTGTGTGTGTCCACCTGTTCCTGTTCCTATGCAGAGTTTTGAATTTGCATAAGAACCCTTAAGAAAAAGAAAAAAGAAATTATTTCCTCCATGTCAAATATAATTCAATATCATTCAATGGGCTTTATCCGCATAGTAACTTATGATAGTGTTATATGAGTAAAGTAGCAGTTAATATAAGCACCTAAGCATTGCAAGACAAGGGTAATGTCATGGTCAATTATATGTTTTTTTAATTTTGAAGTGTGTTTGAGACTAATATGTTCTTTGTCTCTCAGGGTGCTGCGACGGTAACCCAGCAGATGACTTGCGTTTGCCCAACGGGACTGTGATGCAAAACGTGGAGGACATCCCTGTGTTTCTTCACAGCTGGATGGTGGACACATCTGAAGAGACGGATTACTTCCGGAGAGTGGGCGACAACTGCACCACGGGAAACTGCACCAAATGTTTTCAAATGCTCAACCAGACCCCCTTCTCCAAGTGTCACCACAAGGTCCTGAGCAGATATAAAAATATGTATGAAACATATAAAATTTAAATTGTTTTAATTAGCAAACAGAACAGAGCAAGAATGAGGTACAGTATTAAAACAGTAAATACAAGCTAGCAAATGAAAAAAATGCGATAAAGTCCTTGAGATTCTTTCAGGGATCCACAAAGTCAATGACGTTCATTTAAGGCAACAGTTTCAGCTTAATATTCAATTATTCTTCTTAACGCATATTATCTAGTAACTAGTATGAATTATTCACTACAGTTAAACTAGTTAAATGTAGCTTTGGGGAGGGAGGGGTGGCGTTCTCTCTCTCCCCTGTCAATTGTGTGACTTGTCACTGTCAAAAGTGACACTAGCCAATCATGGGCTTATGTGAGCTCATGCATACGGAAGAGGGCAGACCGAGCTTTCCTCAGAGAATGTTATGGTGCCAACTGACATTACATACTCAGCAGTTCGAAAAGATGCGGTCAACTGGTGTCACATGCCTCGGAGGGAGGATGTGATATCCTTTCGCCCTCCCTGGTTGGTAGCTGTTATGTGATAGGGAAGAGCTGGTGGGAGGGAACTGGACATGACTAAATTAGGGAAAAAATTGGGTGGATCACAGTTTATGGATATCCAAATTGGAAATTCCTACATGTCTTCTTGTCGTCACTAAAGGCTAGCCAAACACATAGCTTGTATTTGTCACATCTTAAAATGATTAGGATTCAGTATCTCATTTTTTTTATTTCCTATTATTTAACTATAACCAAATAATAATTATAATAAATTATAAGTAATAATTATTCTCTTCATCACTACTTTTAGTACTTGTACATAAGCTAAACTCTGAGACTAAAGGTTTCCAGGTGACATATCATCCTCTAATTATTCGGATGTCATAGGTTCAGGTCATTGAGAAAGTACTAAGACTATTCCTGCTTTAAAAGGAAAATTATATTTTTTCTTATTGTGTTACCAATTTGACACACACACACACACACACCACTTAGTATAATTATACTCAGTCATTCCTCTGGAGTGAACCATTTAAAAATTACATTTTTGCTTTCACAAGTAATTTAAGGACTTAATGTTCAAAGATATGTCATTTACTCTCTGTGAATATTGATGTGTAAATGATATTTTTATGTAGGTTTCACCAGAGCAGTTCTGTGACAAAATCTGGGCAGGCGACTTGCACTACAAGGAGCACGAATGTGACTTTCTTGCTGCTTATGTGGCCATCTGTTACACTCACCAGATCTGCTTCAGCTGGAGGAATAGCAACTTCTGCCGTGAGTGTTCACATGTACAAACATATACACACACAGATATACCAGATCTCATGCACTAGCTCTAGATTGTATTCTTGTTCATGTACATTTTGCACTTTGCATTATTTATTGTGTGTATGTTTATACATGGCAGCCCTGAAGTGTCCTCCTGGTAAAGAGTATAAGCCGTGTGTGAACACCTGCAAGACGATGACGTGTCAGAATCGAGATTACTATGAGGAGAGCACATGTTCGTCCATTCGAGAGGAGTGTGTGTGTAAGAGCGGTACCATCCTGCACCGAGCCGACTCTGCGTTCTGTGTCACTGAGGACCAGTGTGGTGAGAAATCAAGGGCTCATGTAATAAAAATGTAGAAATAAAGGATAAAGCCACAAGTCTGTTTGTGGTAGAGGTGGAATGGTTGTGATCTAATTGAATCATCTGTATTACCCTAAGTTTTACTTATTATGGATTTTATTTTTATTGATTTTTGCACCAAAATGGCATTTACATTATGCACATCCCAGATTCATCAAGAACTCAGTGGTAATCTGGTATTTTAGGCATATAAGACCAGATGTTTCAGTCAGTTTACTGCTAACGGCGGCATTATTTAACACCAAAAAAACATATCTTAACTCATTTTGTGCTTGACATGAGGAGGCGCCTCCAAGAACGCATGGTAGAAGGGAGAGAATTTTCTTCACTTGTGTTAATTTATTGGTAATGCCATTATCAGAACATATCAATTGCCAAGACACGCTATTCTTAATTTGCTTGATGAAATCAAAGACGACACGAACCCTCCAACTAGAAGGAGTTTGCGACCCTTCACTAATTTGCGCTGCACTTGGTAGATTGTGTCGGTCATTATTAAAATCAACTGGCTGTATCTGTGTTCATTAATTTGCACCTTGTTAGTAGAACTGGCCACTCCCATTTGCACTTTTTAAAACTGCATCTTCAAGCTAATTTGCCCTGCTTAGTAAATCTGGCCCTTAACTCCTAATCTTTCAGACACCAGCACAGACCCCTTACTGATCTACTGCTGATTAGTGGCAAAGAGGTTGTGCTTTTGTACATTATAAGTTGTGAATGAATGTGTGTGTTTGTGTGTTCAACATGTGCATGCCAGTGTGTACGGATAACGATGGTTCCCCACGGGCCCCAGGGGAGGTGTGGAACGGTTCTCTGCGAGGCTGCTGTCTGTTCACCTGCCTGGAGAACGGCAGTGTCGTTCCGGTGGAGCCCGAATGTCCTCCTGAGCCTGTCCCTCTGTGTGAGCGTGAGGGTGAATACTACATCGATGTGCTGGAGGAAGGCGCATGTTGCGCAAAAAAGATTTGTGGTACACAAACACATACACACAGCAGTACAAACAAAATATGTGCCACCTTCTGTGCATGTATGTCTATGGGCTAATATGTGTGTATGTGTGTGTATGTATATAGAGTGCAACCTAACCATTTGCCAAAGTGATATTCCTTCCTGTGAGATTGGAAACAAGCTAGTGATTGGCTACAGCACCCTCTCCTGCTGTCCCGAGTATCGATGTGGTCAGATAAGTTCTGATGCATCATTAATTCACGTCTAAATTACAGTGGCTTGCCCATTTAGGAGAAAATAATAAATCTGAGCTCAATATTGTGTTACAGAATGTGACCCCATGTCCTGTCCCAGTGTCCCAATGCCAGAATGCAAAGAAGACCAGTTCTTGGTAGAGGTCAGAGGGCAGCATGCCTGCTGCTATAACTATCTATGTGGTAAGAAGGCTTTGATGGGTAAGCTTTTGGTGCTTATCATTAGCAATCAAGAGATGGCTTCCATAGCTAGATTATCAAATTGTGTTTTATAAATATCTTTTCATAGAGCTTGACCAAATTCTGACATATAGTTGGAGTGAAAAGAGTAAGTTGGTGAAGCAGATACAGTGAAGTGAAAGAGTGTGAAGAAGAACTTGATGAGGAAAAAGTGGAATAAAAACACAAATCAGTCCACATGAATGGAAGTAATCTCTGTGCTTGTCCATTGACCCTCTCGAAACCCTGCGGAACATTGCAGACTAACTTATAAGCTATTTTAGAATCAGAGTGTGTAGTAGGGGTTCTTAAATTATTTGCAGCCAAGGAAGTAAAAAAAAGAAGTAAAAAAACAGACTACATATTTATTCCATGAATTAATTGGTTTCTGCATTTAACCCATCCAAGCAGTGGACACACACCTACACACACAAGTGAAGTGAGCACACACATACCCAGAGCAGTGGGCAGCAAGGATAGGTGCCTCGCTCAAGTGCACTTCAGCCGTGGACACAGAAGGAAGGGAAAGTGCTGTTTGTTCATTCACCACCTTGTTAGACCTTTTACTTCAGAAATTGTAATAATCAGCACAAAGCTGTTGAAGCGGCCACCAAGAGATTGCAAAACACCATCTCACACTTAACATGAGTGACCATGAGAGAGATGTATGGAAATGATTCATGGTGTTATTGCAGTAATATCCCATGTTACTATGTGAAATACAAGAATTCAATTTCAGTGTTTGTCCATGATTAATGATACATTTTTTGTTATAGCTGATATAGTCTCTAATATGATTAGAATTTTTAAATGCAATATGTATTACACAGTGTGTGAGTCCTGTATGGAGCCCATCCCCGTGTGTCTACCTGGAGAGATTCTGGTTGTGGATATGAACACTACTCATCACTGCTGCCCTCATTATCAATGCGGTAATTCGACATACACAAACAAATGCAAATCCAAATGGTCCTAACTAATGATGCCATGATATAACTAGTAAATTTGAGCTTTTTACATCGAAAGACTCAGCAATGAACATATATTATTAATTAAGCTGATTATCACATAAATCTGTTGGTGTTAATTAATTTAAATGGTAATTTACCAAGAAAGACTGTGCAAGACCACAGTTACATTGTAAATACAATTGGGACAACTACTAATTGAACTTTTCCAAAAATGTCACCATGGTTACACAGCTTCAACTTCAAAATATCAGAAAAATAAAAGTGGATCATTACTGTGAGGTTTTCTCACTAACTCATGGTAAACACAAAAGTCTTAATGATTAGTAATAGTGACGATTGCAACCTTACAGCGCTGTATATACACATAATCAGCTTTCTTTTATTCAAATATTAAAGCATATTTCAAATTAGCATAAGCATATTTAGCATATTTATGAATGAAAAAGCAAGAATATTCATTGCTTTTTTTGCAGTGTGTGATATGAACCTGTGCCGTGAGCCCAGCATTAGCTGTGTTACTGGTACTGCACTTGTTAAGAGGCCTGTTCCTGGCAGCTGCTGTCCAGACATCCACTGTGGTAATATTCCTAGGCACACAGATCCCCCTTATATATTCATACAAATTCACTGATCTGATTTCTTTACAATATCATTGTCTATTTCTCAGAGTGTCAGTGCGACAGTATCATACGGCCTCAGTGCATTGTGGTGAGTTCCTGTTCACAGCATGTTGAATTTTTGTTGTTGTTGTTTTTGTTGCAAAAACTTTTTTTTTCTGTCATCTTAAAAATTTCCTGAAAAGTCTTAAACTTGATATAAAAAATGTGCAGCGACCCTGAATACACAAGTTAAAACACAACAGAAATGCTTTCTGTTGCATTTGCAGGTTCCTTGAACCCCAGCAAATTTGTTTCACAACAACATTTTGTCTGTGTTATTTTCAGTTTATAGTTACTTCAGTGAAATACAGAAGGTGCTTTACTCTTCTGCGCATTAAAGTAGTAAATTCTGGTGTGTTTCGTGCGACAGCGACACACTTAACATAAATTTATTGAGACCTAAGCAACACTGATTGTTTTTGGTTAAGCGGTGTCGCTTACAGGGTTTATTACAGGGTTGACATGGGCAACTATGTAAGATTCTACCAAGCTTATGGTCCTTAACATGTCAATTTTGTTGGTTTTATGGCATTTAGACATCTTAAGAAGACAGAAAATAACATCTGTTAACATCTCTATCCCCATTCCATATGCACATTATTGTCTCTCTCTCACACACACATGTATATACAGTATGAATATATGTATGAATTATGAAGTACTGTTCCAACTGAATGTTGTTTTTTATTGTTTTTGTTGTGAAAATTTTATTATTTATTTCATTCTATGAAAAAAAGGTCTTAAAAAGTCTTAAATGTGAAGTTAAAAATTGTGCACCAGCCCTGTCTTAGTTCTTGTTTAATGTATGGAAAGTTTTAACATATAAACATATAACCTATGCATTGTTAAATATATAAAAATGTTGTTGAAAATTATTTTATGAATTTTAAAATAAGAACTCCTCTGACATGCAATAAATGCACACAATTGTCTAAAAGTTAGTCGATGACAACAAATTGAGTTTAAAAAGCACACAAAATTCGACAGAAATTATACAAAACTTCCATGGACTTTTACCAAATGCACAATTTTATATTTTATCCAATTTCTCTCAGTGACCTTCAACTTTTTTTGCTTTGTGTTTGTCAGGGAGAAATTCAAGTGGAGGAGCCAGATCACAGCAGTAACTGTGGCTGCACTCAATACTTGTGCAGTAAGGAGCACACACACACACACACACACACACACACACACACACACACACACACACACACACACACACACACACACACA